>CAUYSK010051897.1:0-20255 GCA_963575035.1 Avahi laniger | reverse complement strand
CGAGAAGAGGTGGGTGAGGAGGGTGGGACAGGTGAGAGATGAGGCCTCAGTTCCATTGTTTAAGTGCTGGGCTCTCTTTTCAAGGAACATCGAGCCATGGAAGATTTGAGATCAGGATAGTATTGTGTTCACATGCTGTTGCGTCAACACTGACACGTGCTTCCAGGATGCTGAGAACACCTTCCCCCTTTATCCCAGTCTGCGCTGGCCTGGCGTGGGAGAATTCCCAAAGGAATTATGAGCCAAGGAAGAGACCTATAGATCTGGTCACCAATAAGTATGCTAATTTTTCTTATAGCAATGCTATAATGCGTTTATCTATGTATATATTACTTGAGCCCATTATCTGAAGTGAGGTATCACAAGATCGGAAGAATGGGGTCCACTTGTACTCGCCATCAAATTGGTACTAACTGATGAACACTAGAGTGCTCACATGGCAGTAATATTCTCCAGGGATTAGGGGGATGGGGGGTAAAACCACAACTAAAGGACATGGTGAGCATTGTAGAGGGGAAGGTCATGCCTCTAATCCTCAACTGGGTGAGGCAAAGACATGCAATGTAACCAAAATGTTTGCACCCTCATAATACCCTGAAATAAAAAATAAAGAAAGAGAGAAAGAAATATGAGAGGTAGTAGAGTATGGTAGAAAGAGCATGGGCTATGAAGTCAGGAAGTCCTGGGTTTGTAATATTTGCAATGCTGTCAGGGTCAGGGGGTCACTGCATTCATTGTACAACTCCAAGAACTGCCACCCAAATTGTAATCTATGAGGACTGTGCCCCACAGCGTTGTACGGTGCACAGCATGCACAGCTATATACAGCAGTCCTAGACAGACTTAGCAAAACAAGCAATAATTTTCAGAGGACTCCAGTGCTATGGATTGCATGACTACAAAACAGACAGGGATGGCTTTGAATATGGCTTTCTCCTTTCTAAAGAGAAGTGAGAGATTATCTGAATAATGTTGATTTTTATTTCATGTAGCAAAAAATACCTCCATCACTGCGTAAGCATCTACTCAGAAAGCAAGGTTCAAAGTTACAAAGCACGCCACGTTCCCATGATCACTGGCTCCACATGCTCTGCCATACGGCTCATCTACCTTCTTCCACACATTATTTCTATGGAGTCTGGAACTTGTCAGAGACAAGGCCAGGATTCTGGGGTGCAGAGTGGCACCATGAACAGTAAATCTCAGCTGCAAAAGCAAGACCTAAAAATTTATGTTTTCAGTTTTGTGATACAATGCACTGGTGAGAGGTCTCATTGGAATCATTCCGTCTAAAACAATACTCCTCTTCTTCATCTTGGCACTTAAGACTAATCTAAGAAATCTAGGATTCTAACTAGAGCTAGAAGAAAGCTTAGAGATCAACCAATTTGATTCTCCTGTTTTACAAATAAGGAAACAAACATCCAGGTAAATTGTCAATATTAAGCAGTCAGTTATTGTGAGGACTGGAATAAAGTGCAAGTTTCCGTGAGCTTAGTGGTCAGGTGGAAGGGGCTTAAATTCTTGCCTAACAGCATAATACTCATGTAACTTGAGTACTCTTTGAGTTTTTCGTTTCTTCCTCTGAAAAAAATGGGGGAAACAATACTACCTTCATAGAATTAAGTAAGCTCAATCAGTTTATATATTTTAAATTTCCATATATACCATTCTTCCCCTTGAAATGTCATTTCACTGTATAATAATCATATATTTGTAATCACTGACCAAAATTCCAAGGCAATACTGTTGAAAAAATGATCCACTGAAAAGCTCTTTGTGTGTTTCTGCTGTGGAAGACAAATAAATGAATGGCTTCACTTTGCCTACTTTATTTGTGATAGAATGTTCTCTTTGACTAGGAAATTTATAAAATTTAGAGTACAAATATCCTATCAACATTTTGAAAAACTGTCTTCTATGTGGCTTGCTTTTCTAAACTCTCTAAGGATTATCTCAAGATAAACATCAACTTGAGGCAATGTCAGCATTCGGTATTTTCCCAAACGGATTCAGATGTTATTAATAGTTCAAATAGAATAACAGCTGAATTTTTCAGAGGTCACCTTTTTAGAAACCTTGCTAGATAGAACACAACCAAAAATCAACACATGAACAAATAAGATATCCCAAAGCCCATGTTTCAAACCTCCTGGGAGAGTGTCTCCATTTATAAACCATTTATTCTTTCTTGGCCATAATTTGAGCAAGACTGATTTTCTTATTTCCTATTCCTCCCTAGTGTAAAGATAGCAAATTAGGTGAAAAGAGCTATTAAGGGCAGGCACAGTAACAACAGCAAGGAAAGTTTACAGCAAGGTGAGGACACAGAAAAAAGTAATGGAGGAGGAAAGAAATTGGAAGCCAAAATTGAAAAGTAAAATAGCAAACTGAGGCCTCTGATTTTCAAGACAGATAGATCTACATGCCTTAATAGTCCTGAGGACATTTTAATATAGTATAATACCTGATCTTTAATAAGATAAACTAGAATTGTCAAGTTGTTTCTTCAGGTTTAAAAAGTTAAAATAAAGCCTTGACACTTAAATTAGAAAGTTTCAGGTATTGGGAAAAATCACGTGGGTGACAATTTTTTCATTCTCTGACAATGTCAGATGAATGAGTCCTAGTTGTGAATATTTTCTGTATTTAGAAATATTATCACACCTATCCTCATAATCTTTTCCCCATTAATAGCAACTTGGCGGTTTAGCCAATTCTTAGCCTAAAAAAAGGTCAATTTGTTCTTGAGCTGCAGACTACATGTTTCTTTGCCTTGCCTCCCCCTCCCTTTTTTTTTGTCTGAGACAAGGTCTTGCTCTACTGCCTAGACTAGAGTGCAGTGCTGTCATCATAGCTCACTGCAACCTCAAACTTCTGCGCTCAAGCGGTCGTCCCACCTCAGCCTCCCAAAGTGCTAGGATTACAGGCATGAGCCACCATGCCCAGCCCTTTGCCTCTTTCTTACCTGCTTCCTCATTGGTTTGCATTCCCACAAACCCCTGTGCATTCTTGTAAAAATTCAGTTGAAATGGTGCATCTTGGGTGTATTTTTTCTTGATGTTTCTTTTCCTGGTCTACCTGCCTTCTGACAGAACTACTTGCTCCTTTGTTTCTATTTTATCACATTTCATTCACATTTCTAATATCACACTAATAAAACTGTATTGTAGTCTTGTCTTCCCTAAAAAGACTTCCGGTTCATTAGGGACAAGAAGTCCTGAATATGCATGCCTGTATCCCCAGAACTGGAACACGATAGATGCTCAAACTTCTGGAATAAATTCTGCTTAATTTTCTAGTTTGATTGTTAGAAATTACTTCACTATTACATATATGGTAATAAAAGAGTACCCTTAAATGTAAGAATATATTTTCCGGCTGGGCGCGGCGGCTCACGCCTGTAATCCTAGCACTCTGGAAGGCCAAGGCAGGTGGATCATTTGAGTTCAGGAGTTCAAGACCAGCCTGAGCAAGAGTGAGACCCTGTCTCTACTAAAAAAAATAGAAAGAAATTAATTGGACAACTAAAAATATATAGAAAAAATTAGCTGGGCATGGTGGCGCATGCTTGTAGTCCCAGCTACTCGGGAGGCTGAGGCAGAAGGATTGCTTGCGCCCAGGAGTATGAGGTTGCTGTGAGCTAGGCTGACGCCATGGCACTCACTCCAGCCCAGGCAAAAGAGTGAGACTCTGTCTCAAAAAAGAGAATATATTTTCCTTTTTTTAAAACCAATTCTAAATGTTGACTTCATTGGAAATTCATTTAACCGAAAATACTTTTAAAATACATTTAATACTTCTTTGCCATTTCTTTCAGATAAACGGCCATCTGGAATGTAAAATATTGCAAACAGATTTAATATTTTGTTCAACAAGCTAGTTGTGTTTGCATAGTCACATCGTTCAAATTACTAAGCTTGGAACCAGAAAGAGCTGATCTTTCTAATTCTTCCAACTTGTAGAATTGTTTGTGCTGACTGTCCCCCTCCTTAGTCCCAGAGGTAATTAAATAATTCAGCAGCCCCATTGGATAGCTTGTTTCATGCTTAATGTTCATTGCTGTAATCAAATTAAATATCAAGATTAAGCTACAAAATGTACTTTGTGCTTTGATTTTTTAAGTGAAATATTTCAGATGGAAGATATTCGCAATAAAAAAGGGTCTCTTGTATACAAACCCAATTTTCTTAACCAATCATTTCCCAAATTCCTCACAATTCCACACCAAAAAGAGTATGTGTATCTCGATTGAGGATAGTGATTCAGAGAAGGAATGCCAGAACATCATTAAGGATATGTAGCTTTATTTAACAGTATTACATTCAAAACCATGCTGTAGCCTGCTTGTGGGGAACAGAGTGACTGGCTTGCCTGTCTTTGAGATAGGAAACCGTGTAATGATTACATTGTTTGAATGAGCACAGCGTTGTAGAAGCTCCTCTTAAAAACACACACCTTACCGGTTCTGAAATAACAGACTGAATTAGCAAGCTCTCCTGGCTCTCCACGAGGGCCCTCTGACCCTTGTTTCCATGTGCCTGATCCTGCCTCCTGAGATATCAGCCTGTGTCTGTGGCGCCAGAGTCTGTGGCTGTTACCATGGAAAGGGACGGCCTTGCGGCAACGTCATCTCAGCCGAACAGAACGTGAGCTGTGGGGAGCTCATCCAACCGTGAGCAATTCCCAGGGCAATGAGAAGAACTCTGAGAGGTTCCAAACGAGAGCTGAGTGCTCATGGATTGACACGAGGAAGGCTGTTTACTTCATCACTGCTCCGCGTGCCTGCCAGGCTGATATCAGATCACCATCTACAGGTGTCTGAAGTGTCATCAGCCTTCTCAGTAAAATAGGAAAGTTGAGATCCAAGTAAAGAAGCCAAAAGAGATTGACCCACCATGTGGCTAAGGAAAGGCTAGGTCAATGAGTCAGGCTTTCAACAAGGGGAATAACGTTGAAAGTGAAGGAATGCCTTGGTTATAATAGCCAAATCCTACCTGAGCAGCTCCTCACCCTTTTCCACTGTTCTGTGGCTTAGACCAGCCAGCTGTTCACCATGCCTGTTTCTCTTTCTTCTAAGGCACTTGGACTGCGATTCCCACACTTGCTTGCAGTTAAGTGTGGTCATGTGACTGAATTTCAGCAAATGTTACTTCTGCCTACCGGTGCCACTTACAAGTCTGGCCCATAAAAGAGCTCCCCCACTGATCCTCCGTCTCCCATCTGCTGGATCCATGTCAACACTTAGCCGTGGGCTAGCTTAGAAAACAAGAAGTGAGGATGACAAAATTTTCATCAGCACAGGTCCCACCTGATTGGACCTTTCCCGTCCTAATTGGACTTACACGAGTAAGAAATAACCTCTCTCTCTCTCTCTCTCTCTCTCTCTCTCTTCCCCTCCCCCCCCCCCCACAGGGTCTCGCTATGTTGCCCTAGCTAGTCTCCTGGGCTCAAGAGATCCTCCTGCCTCAGTTTGCGAAGTAGCTGGAATTACAGGTGCACACCACCATACACAGCTTTAGCAGCCAGGGGTACCTTTAATAAAATCAATGGATTTTGTTCTGTAAAGGGCATTTACCTACAACCTAACCAAAATAAGCACTGGGAAGCCCTTCCTGGACTGGGAACCGGAACCAGAGATCTGGCTGGGAGCCCAATTTAATTTCCTGGAGACTGAAGAAATATTTGGCAGGTTTCTGTTTGAAATTTGGTTACAAGGTGTGTACCAAAATATAGAAACTTCTAATTTCTCTTGCCTTGGAATAGAGATTTTTCTCTAAAACTGAAAGATTGATACCCGATGACATTTCACCTACCTAGGGAGGATGTTGGGAAAAGGAAACATTGTTTCAACTGGTATCTCCAGAGAAATGTGAGCAAGTGTTTCTCAAAACTTTGTTGTTTTCTTCTCCTGTGGAGCAAAAGCACGCAATACAACAGTAAAAATCTCTGGCAGGTCATTAGACTTGCCATTTAGTGACAATCACAGGCTAAAACTGGAACGGCCAGAGCAGTTATTGCTCTCAGAGCTCAGATGAGGAGACGGCCAAAGACTAACTTAAGCCCAAGTTCTGAAATTGAGTAGAATTTGTTTAACAGAGGATGCCACTTTGGGGTGCCTCCCCTGGCCTCTGTGTTTACTCGGCTCTTTTGATGGAAACAACTCCTGTGGGAAAGCAGCCTGAAGAAATGTTAAACTTCATAGTCCACACTATGACACAACCCTTTGCTGCCACCTGAGTGACTTCCTCCCCGTCTGAGCTGCTGTGCAACGTCCCAGCCCTTCGACAGACACTTGTGGGGAAAGAAACAAACAGGAGGGGAGGGTGTGACTCCCATATCCCACGATAAAGAACCTTATAGTGTGGTGGAAAGTGAAAGAGAAAAGTGAAATTAGTAAAGTCACATCTTAGTAGTGATCTTTAATCAACCCAAACTAGAGAAAGAGGGATTCTGTGTGGTTAAGAGGTGGCTTCTGCAGCCTGATTCTGCAGATTCAGGTACCGGCTCTATCACTTACTTGCTGGCTGAGCTTGGGCAGGATCTTTTCTAAGGCTCGATTTCATCCCACAAAGTGGAGATAATAAAAATAATCACCACATGCACAGGGATCATTGGGAAGGATTCAATTGAATAATCTAAGAAAAGTTCTGGGTGTGTAATAAGTATTCAGTAAAGAGTTGCTGATATTAGGAAAAGAAGGTAGATGTCACGGGCTTTGGTCAACTCACCCAAGAAAGCCTGCCTGGGTCTGGGAATAAAGTATGGCTGCATCTACTCCTACGTTCCCTCGAAAAGAGATAGCTTAGCAGTAACCATGCTCTCAAGCCATATTCTTGACTGCTTTAGAGCCAATGTTGGTGCAGAAAGTAATAAAAATATTAGTCCACACATAGACTGTGGTTTATAGCATACAAAGTATTTTCACATTTACTTTGGATCTAATCTTTAAAATCCCAGAAGATGAATAACACGGTATTGCCACCATACAGATAACAAAATCAAGGCACAGAGAGGAAACAGTTTGTGAAATCCACACAACTAGCCAGCAACAGAGCTAGCGTTTAAACCTAGGCCTTTCTATTCCAGAGACAACGGATGGATCCACTGTGCGTGGAGAGAGGACATGTGAGATAGATGTTTGACCTGTGTTAATCAGAAAAGATTTTAAATCAGAGCATAGATGAAAATCTTAGAAAAAGAAGGTTCTAAGTAAGGCAAGGAGTGAAGCAGCATGTCCAGACCAGTTGCTTTGGCTCGGGGAATTTTCCTAGGCTTAGGCAGCTCATAGAAGACCTCCAGCTAAAGGAGGAACAGGAAGGCAAAATAACAGAAGGGGCTGATGGCATTTCAAAAGAGAATGATAATAATAAGATTTGCTGAAGGGCTCTTCCTATGCACTCAGCACTATGCTAAAACTTTTATAGATGCCACCTCATTCAATCTTCCCAACTCTATAAATACATAACACTGTTATTCCCTTTTTACAGGTGAGAATACTGAGGTTCCAGGTCACATAGATTGTAAGTGGTTAAATCAGGATTCAGACTTAGGTGAGGAGGCAAGATGCACAATGTCTCTAATTGGCAAATACCAGAACTGTACAACAATCTGAAGGGTAAATGTGATTGATAAATTAATAAACAAAGCTGTATAAAATACAAATAAGCTGTATAAAGTAATACTAAGCTACATAATTAAAGCTAAATTTAAAAATCATAGCTCCCCACCTCTGAGAAGCAGAATATTCAGTACATAGAGACAGAACTAGAAAGGCTGACCTTGGACAGGGAGTAGAATAACAATGGCTCAAAGAGGTCACCTGGAATATACTTGAGCATATTCAGAAGAGAGATGGCTTAGGAAATGTTATTTCATCTCCTTAATGGGAAAAGAAGGAAAAAAAAAAAAAACCAATGATAGAAAGCGAATAGGCAGGACCATTCTCTTCTTCACTGAAGGATATGGGTTGTAGCAAGTCCATGGGGTTGTTGTGCGGATTAAACAGAATGACTATAAAAGCCCTGGGCAGAGGGCATGATGCTCTACAGATGCTTGATGAATGTGAAGAAGATGAAATAAACAGGCCTGTGTGTATCACTTCCAGAATTTTTGTCAGATCTGGGTTACACCCTGCTATATTTAGTGAATATTTTCCTCTAAATCGACTCAGTTTAAAACTTAACCTTGTTCTCTGCTGTAATAGCCATGAATTTATAGGTTTGAGGTGTAAGCTCTATATTTCTTCCTAATATTCATGGAAATAAATATGAACCCATCGAGAGATTCAATGTCCACACACCCTCCAAGATCGTCTCCAGTACAACTAGTGTGCCATAGTCTGGGAAACATTGCAGGCCTGTGGAGAGCCCTGGAGGAGGAACCAGGAGACCTGGCGTGGGGGCTTGGATGATCACGCGTGTCACCTTCCCGAGGCACGTTCCCCATAGGAAAGTGGGAGAATACATGTGAATGAGACAGCAAATGCGATAACGCACGTGAACACATTTCATAAACAGGGACGTTGCAAAGCCTAGGTGTTTGTGTGACTGTCTCTTTCTATAAAGGAAATTTTAAAAAGTCAACCAATTATTAAAATAACATACTTTAAAAATCAAAGAAAAATTTTCTACTGCTCCTACAACTTCAAAATAAAGCATCACCTGGTTTCCTTTTTCTTGCAGAGACAATGCAGTTGCATGACCCCTATAAAGGCCAGTGAACAGGACATCAAACTCTGCCCCTGTGCCCTGGCTTATGATACTATTATACCACAGAGGCTCAGTGCTGGAAAGAGACCAAGGGATCATTATGTCTAGTCTCATTTTATAGAGGTGGTATTGAGTTCTGGAGAATTTTTAAAACTTTACTTGTGGTCTCAGGGCAAAATGGAATTCGAATCATGACTCCAGGCCCCTCAACCAATTCTCCTGCTGTTACACGAGCTTGTCCCCTGGAATGGCAGCGAGGCCTGAGGGGAAGAGGAACTGGAGCCGCTGTGCTCTATGTAATCCACTAGCATCCAGTCAGGGAAGAACCCTATGGGCAAGACAGAGGACGGATACAAACACTGTCTTCAAAGTGTCTACAGTCCTTCAAAAGGAACCAGACACACACACACACACACACACATTATCACATGCAAGGGCCCAACTAAAACTGAGAAACTGTTGCAGTTGTCCCAAGATAACCAAAGCAGCACAGGGATGCAGACTGAAGCAAGCCCCTATATATTTGGCCACCCCTGTGGGGATGGCGATGCCTGTCCATGGAGGTCCACTTCCAGCTCACCACCCTGGTAGTACAGCTGCACAGGGCAATGACAACCTCATGGTCCGTGAGTCAAAGGACATCATCAGCACCTTGAGAGACCATGGCAAGGCCACCCCTCCCCAGAGGCTGCTGCCGTGGTGCTAGAACTTTCTCTCGCTACCTAAACCCTGTCCAGTTGAGGTTCACTCTCACTCCTAGCCCAATCGGTGGTCTAAGATTTGTTTTCACATACAAAGAACAGAACCATCAGCTAGGAAGCAATCTTTTTAGCATAGTAAACAACATAAAATCATAGTAAACAACATAAAAATGTCCTCATAGCCCAACATCTCTAAAAAGATACTTCCATATAACTTCTTATAGAAATATGACAAGAATTATAGCTTTATGGAGAATGTGCCTGCTCTAAGAAATAGGTATCATCTTTTAGAAAAAGAAGAGCTTTCTCTTTAACAAGAAAAGGATCAAATCAATAGCATTTTCTCAGAAAAAATTGATTTAAATAATTTAGAGTGATTCCATCATTTAGCTCATTTCCATCCCTCCAAACATCATTTTACTGATACTGTCTGCTATGTTTTAGGTCGGTGGAAAAGGGAGAAGGTAGAGGATGTGGCCCAAAACTGATTGTCTGATCGACAACAGATGTTTTACAGCATTTCATGGAATCCGTAGAGCAGTCTTCTGAGCTAGGTATTCTTACACCCATTAACAAAGCGAGCATACTCCAGGAAGGGGAGGTGTGCCTAATTTTGGCATCTCCAATAATAGTCTCATTGTAACAGCAAGAGCATGGACTGCACGTCAGGAATGATGCTAGGGGCCTTTGTATAATATCACACTTGCCACTGTACGTGCCAGGCGCTGTTTTATGAGCTTTACTTGCTTAAAGCATTTGAGCTCCAAACAATCCATCATTACCCACCTTTTACAGCTCAAGAAACTAAGTCGCACAGTTGGCACATGGCAGAGCCAGGATTTGAAGCCAGTAGCCTGTTCCAGGATCTGTGGCCGTCACCCCAAAGCCAATTACCTTGTCCAGTGCCTCCCAGCCTGCAGGCAGCAGGACTCCAGAGGCTTCCTCTTCGCCCCAGGCCCCACTGCCACTGGTCTTTGCCAAAGCTAACACCTGCATTTGATGCCCAAGGGACTCTATCTCTTTGGGGGTTCGGAGGAGATTTTGCTTTAGTATTTGCACTACACACATCTCTCTCCCCTGGACTCCTTCCTTCTACCGAAAAGCATCTACAGATCAGCTTTCTCCTACAAACCCCCTCACTCGCACCTCAGATTCTGCTTTAGACTTCAGCTATCATTCTCTGTCCTCCCCTCCTTGCCTCTTTTTTTTTTTATTTCAGCATATTATGGGGCTACAAATGTTTAGGTTACATATCTGCTTTTGCCCCACCCGAGTCAGAGTTTCAGCGTGTGCATCCCCCAGACGGTGCGCATCGTACCCCTCCTTGCCTCATCTTGAGAGAAATCCACACGCACTGCCTCTCCTCCATGCCCGGTCTTTGCCCAACTCCCTAGTCTCTGATTTGGTCAAATGGTCTCCTCTCCTCTTGTTCTCCTGCCCACATTCCCAGCTCCAGCCACAAGAACCTTTCCAGGATGCTGGCAGGAGCCTCATAAACAGAAGCTACTCTCCATCTCCACTTGATACTTCCATTCGCCTGTGCCTGTGCCCATTCTTTCCCCACAGGGATTGCCCGCCCCAGCCCCCATCTCCTCCCACTCAAGTCCGGCACACCTTACAAGTCCAGATCCAATCGCTCCAGCTGGGAGCGCTCACCCCTTCCTCTGAATTTTACGATCCTCTTTTCCATAGCACTTCTGATTTAAGTGCATGTCTTATCTTTCCTAGGCTGTAAGTAACTAGATTCTTTTTCAATCTATCTTTGCATCAACTACAGGGCCTTATACAATCAATCAATGGCTGTTGAATGTTCACTCACTGACCTCCAGCTTGATACTTAACAAATGTCTTCTTGCATAAGCTTCTTGCATGATCTCAGATCTCCCTGCTTAAACTCACTCAAAGGTTTCTAAGTTCTTGGATCACCTGCTGCCCTGTTGATAGGAACTGAGCCCACCAAAACTCACCTTAGAGAACTGCCTGTCCTCACACAGAACCACATCCGGCCTTCCAGAAGCAGGCCAAGTGAACACTTTCCAGGAAGTCAAGCAGTTTTGAGAGCAGAGAGAGGGAACATTAGAAATGTGGCTCAGAATAACTACCGTCCCAGATAAGAAGCATTCATTAAGGTGGTAGAAACCAGTATCAAAATGCTGGAGCTAAATTTTCACTCACATGTTAATTTGTCCTACTAAATGTTCCTAGTAACTTTAATTTAACAGGTTCAGTCAGCTATGATTTGGAACATTAATATCGATAGTATTTAAAAGCTCTTTGTATTCTGTCTCAAGTTACTTTTCCTCAGGAGAATGGCGATTGTATGAATACTTAAAAAGCCTTCAGTAAGAACATATGATGGTCTCTTATAAATATTAACTGAGCACAACAGGATGCTTAGCTCTCAGGTGCTAGGTGAAGTACACATTTTTGCCAGGGATTTTTGGAGTCACTCATCCTTATTTATCTTCATAAGCCTTAAATACACCATGCACAATAGGGGTTCTATCTCAATCCTTATTTTAAACAGTGTGAAAACAAAGTGCATTACACTTTCAAATCACTTGTACACTATCTCATTTAAGTTTTACAATAGTTCTCTGCAATGGTACTGGTCCCCTTCTGCAGTTGAAGAAATTGAGACTTGAAAAATTTCATTAATTTACCCAACAATTTGTTTAACTATAAACCTCAATGTTAAAGATGTCTTATAAACACTATGTAGTATAGAGAAAGCAATGAGATTGGCACTTATGAATATTGCCAGTGGGAAGGTACGATGAGAAAAATGTTTCCAGAAAGCAATTGGACACTATGCACTAAAAATAAATAAATATGCATATGTATGTATATATGTATATGTATATATGTTATATATGTGTGTATGTCTAATATACATGCACATATACATTAATCCATACAAAGATGTTTATCATAATATTATTTATAATAATGATAAATAATAAAATAAGAATGTCTGAGTAATAATATAGGCATAAGATATAGTCCTTACAAAGAAAATTTTAAATGGTTTTTAAGATAATAAAATAGCCAGCTATAATATTAAGCAAAAAAAAAGGTAGAAATCAGAATATATACTGTGATTCCAATTCAAAAAGTTGGGGAAAACACACCAAAATATTAACAGTGGTTGCTTTCCCTTCTGCATAGTTTTCTGTTTTCAAAATTTTCTACGAAGTTCAGATGCTACTTTTGTAATCAGAAAAAATTTCATTCAGAAACAGCAAATACATTTTTTAAGAAATCATGTCCACAGTTACATAAGAACTAAAAGGAAAAGCCAATCCTTGGCCTCCAACTCCAGAACTCTGGCCCCTGCACCACCCTGCCTTGGTGGCCAGGGCCATGAGCTGCCACATAAAATACACCAACATCACAGAGTCATCAGCCAGCTCTGGAATAGAGAATAAACCAGTGTTAAGCTAATTATATTAGACTGTTTCATTGTATAGTCTCATGTTGACATAGGCCAGGAAAGGGGTCAGAACTACTTACCACAAGACTAACATGCATTCCCTGCCCTGTTTCCTGCAATATTATTTCTTAGATATGCCAGAAATGCTAAACCCCCTCTACTTCTAATGATTTTCTTTTTTCCAGTCATGTAATAATATCCTTTGTTTCAAATATAGGTTATCATAGAATCTGGGCATAAAGAAATCCTCAAATCCCTCATGAACTAGAATTAACCTGCTGTAAAATATTTTAATTGCATCTTCCCAGAAAGGAAATTGGAGTTATTGTCCTCTATCAATTCCTTTTTGATGACCATTAACAAAAGACCCACAAAATTCTCGCCAATAGCAAATGTATAATGTCCTCAAGGACTCTTCAACTCACTTCATAGTCTATGCTTTAAGTAATGTTTCACAGATGGACTGATTTGTCAATATTTTATAATTTAATTACATTTACTTTCTACATACAGGTCTCTAATGGAGATATGACTCTTGGGCCATGCTGTTAAAAGAAATGACAATTGGAAGACTTTCTGTGGCTTCTTGACAGCCAACATATACAAATGAAAGAAAAATTTGGGTGGCTTGAGGAATCACACATTCTATTGCTTACATTAAAGTTTGAAGGATTGCACCATTGGTCATTGTCGTTGTCCAGTAATCTCAAGGACTCGACAGAGGTAGGTAGTTCCAACATTTGGAATGTAAAGAGGAAAGGAGCTGGCAATGAGAAGAATTGTCTTAGTTTTCTGAGCTATGCAAACACAGAGCTCTGCACTACATTTATTTAATTTAAAAATGGACTTAGTTCCAATTGCACACACTAGTTTCCTCCTGGAAAAAAAAATCATGTTGCAAAAATAAAAGAAGATGGGACATTTTTAATTTTTGATGACGTAAAGTAGAGACGACCTTCATTCTTTTTCAACATAATCACTAAACAAGGGAAACACAAGGCTATTGTCAAGCCACAATTAATAATATTGTGCCACAGATTATCATACATACATTAAGTCTGAATAATGTCTAATCCAATCTTTTCTGATTATAGGACAAATTGTTATTGTTTAAGTAAAGCAGAAAAAAAGTGGAGGTTTGTTTTTCTCCAAAAGTTTCTCACTAAACCTGGTTACCTTAACTAATATTCCACCCTGACTTGACAAATGCTGTTCCAATGTCAGATAATAGAGAAAGAATTTTGTGGTCCTGTATTTGACTATTTAAAAGGAAATTTCTGATCTAGAATAGGTCAAGGGATATGTTACGGAAGGAAACCATTATCGAGGCTTTCCTTTGCCACTTAACTCTTTTTTCTGGAGACTCTTTAATAATAGCTTCAAGATTTATAGATATGAGGTCAGTAATGATTTGCGTTATGAGACACGTGATGAGATACATCCCCAACACTGAGAAGCTCATTCAGTCTTTCTTTGAATAACACTCTCCTCCTTGGATCTTCTCTCCAGGTACCTCAAATGTGGGCATACAGCTTATCTGAGGGCTTCAGACGAGTCACTCCGGCCATGAACACTAAATGTATTTCACAGAGCATTTCCAAAAGCTTTATTTTGTTCCACTTTTTAAATGTTGATTTTTGAATAGTGACTTAGATTTAAAAGTTTCAATTGTATTACTGCCTTGGAAACGGAAAAATGGAAGTAAGTTGAGGCATTTTGAAGCATATGGTCCAACAAGTTTTTATTCTATATGCATCAGTTAGCTCAATTGCTAAATAAGTTTCCCTGTAGTGCTTTTTGGAATTAAAAATATAAAAATAGAAGCAGCTCAGAGCATACTGAATGCTTTGATAAACAGACCACATTGCAGAATTTCTATGCTCCCACGAAGTCTCTACAAAAGAAGTTTTTTATATTTTGACCATTTCATTGAAATCATTTTTCATTTCTAATGGATTTTTATTACCATTTAATGAAAATAGCTATTCTAGGCTTTATTTTCACGATAGCTTTTCTTACAAAATTATCTTTAGTTTCTAAGAGTTTTTTGTACAAATATAGGAAATAAGCATCCTTAAATTTCAGGACTCCATGTAAATACTCAGCATACTTTGCCTCCTAACTTTGGGATTTGTGAAATTATCCTTCCTCTGCTTTATGTGGAGCTGAGACTGAGAAAAGAACAGAAAGAAAATCTATGGGAATTTGTCTTATATATACCTCTTTTTAAAAAGTGCTTTTTTTCCTCCTGATGTTATCTGGCTTAGCCTTGAGACTCAGACCCCTGTACTGGTGGCCAGTATGTTCTACTCTGTACCTCTGCGGCCAGCCTGAACCCTCATTCAAAAGTTCACACTACTCAACTACACACTTTTCAGACAGGCACAACAAATACCTTTCCCTCATCCCCAAGTTCTCAGGGTAAAGGAAATGCAGAAAGAATGCAAAGTCATTTTTGTTGTTGTTTTGGAAGGGAGCATTTTTCTACAGTCTCTGAACTCCTCTGAGCTTTACCTAAGAACAGCACTCTTCTGTCCTGCCAGGTCTTAAGCATCTACTGCCTCCTGATGAGGGGTCTTTTCTGAATCACAATCCAGAGAACATTATTTGCCATTGTACCAAGATCCTGTTCTTTGTGGTTACACACTCTGAAATGCCAATCATCTGTAAAGCAGTTAGAGCCTTTACGATTTCAGCAGCTCGGGAGAAGAATTCAAAGCATCCACTCTCCAGAGCGCCGTCTCCCCAGGCCGGCGCAGAGCCGGGCGGCTTACCTGTGCGGCATGCCCGTGGTGTGGGCGGTGGTGTGCTCGCTGGACAGGTCGCAGAGCTTGAGGTACCAGTTCATCTCCACTTCCCGCAGCAGAGCCAATTGCCGCGCCCTGAGCTGGCTTTGCCCTGAGGGGCTGCGGCTGCTGTCTTTACCATTTTCTGAGGCTTTCTTGGGAGATTTGTCTTTCCCGGTTCCGGAGAACGCGGACTGTTTCCTTAACTTGGCGCTCTCTTCTGAGATCTGACTCCCCGCCGCCCCACTCCGGGCTGCCAGCATGGTGGAGATTCGCGTCTTTCAGAGAAGACTCTAAGTCACTGTCATCAAAGTAATTTGGATTGATTTTTCTGCGTCTGCCTCCCTCCTCTTCCCTGCCCACCCCACCTCACTTAACCTTATCCTGCCACAAAGCTGTAATTGAGCCCAGTCTGTGACTCCGATGAAAGGCTATCTCTAACCTTCCCTACCTGTGATATCTTGGAACATGGAAATTTTAAAAACAGCTCCGAAAAACTTTGCAATACTAAAGTTTTTAGTGCTATTGCTTCCACAAAGCGAGGACTTCTGCTTCATTTAGCAATGATAACTTTGAACCTTAGATCGTTAGGATTTGGTAAGTTATATTTGATCATCATGTTAGAGGTATAAAAGAATATATCTGGAGACTCATTAGCCACTCTTAATTGGAGCCCTTTTGGTGTTTTAAAAGTTTTAATGTGAATTTCCTCAAATAAGTTTAACTATATCAATGCAAGGGGAGAGTGCTCCTTTTGTGTAAACCTTAAAATAAAATTTTAAATTTATTTTATATTCCTTTGGGAAAGGAAGGCTTTTTGAATATCATTGAGTCACATAGTATATGTCAAGCACTCTTTCATTCCTAACATTAAAAATGGTGAGCCCACCATAACCGATTCAGTAGTTGGCCCTCCAACACTTTTGACAGAGGGAAGGCACGAGAATCATCTTATAATTGGGGAGACTGAGGCCAAAGTTGGAGTGAAAAAAGAGACAAATGGGAGGAAGTGGAGGAGCCTATATGTGTATGGATGTGTGCCTGCGTGTGCATGTGCATGAGTGTGTGTGTGTGTGTGTGTGTGTGTGTGTGTGTGTGTTCCCAGTGCTCTTGAAAACTAGCTCTGAAGAAGGAAAGAAAGTTTGGTTAATAGTCCTATGGTTAGATGCATGGGATAGACTCACACATGCCCATGAATCTGAATTCCATTCTAGTTCAGGAGATAATGATGTCAATGCCCACCCAGTTGTCTACCACAAAGTTATTCGGTGACCCATTAAGCCCCAGGCACACACATTCTCCACACCCAAATCCACCTAAGTCTTTCCTGTATCAACTGTCCCAGTTCCTGCTGCATATAAAGAACTTGGGAAGGTATGTGAACTTTCCTGTCCATGACAAGACCGTAAGTTAAAAATCACAGAGGTATAGCAAGGTCCCAGAATCCCTGAGAAAGGCAAGAGAAGAAGGAAAAAAAGGGCTCTTCTTAAAGAAACAGAAAGGAGCAGTTAGCTCTTCTGTAAAGTATGTCAAGGTCTTTGAGGATCCCGATAGCTGTTAATTAATCAAAGCCAGGAATGAGAGGACAGCAAATCCCACAGCATGGACTCTCCATGTTCAGATAAAAGCTGTTTGATATTAGTATTTGGGATAGTCTAGGATTAGAATTGTGACCACCAAGCAACATGGAACCTGAAACTTATATCAGGAAGCAAGAAGCAGCTGATACCAAGTATCACGGGTCAATCCAGTCTGAAGATGTGGGATCTGAGGAACTTTTAACATCAGGTTGTAGCTTCTCCAACTCCTCTCCTTGTCCCCATCCCTGGAGTCATTGAGGACTTCTGGCAACATGGTATCTATGGCAACCAGGCTCCCCAAAGTGTAGTCTCTGGGGACAATCTCCCCAGTTTGATATTCTTGGAGCTATGTCAATAGGGGGCTCTGCAATGGATCCTGGAGGGGACACTAAGCTCATTTGGGCAAGAAGGCAGAGGGCTTCGCTCGCTTGGCTTGCCTTTCTGGACTCAGACTGCTTGGATTTGAATCCTAACTTCATCACTACCTGCTCTGTGATCTAAGACAAATTGCTTAACTTCCCTATGCTTTAGTTTCCTCATCGATAAAATTAGGGATAATTATCTACTTGGGGCAGTTTTAAAACAAATTCTTTGACACTCCTTTCATTGAAAGGTGGGTCTGTTTCCCTTCCCCTTGAATCTGGGTGGGCTTCTGACTACTTTGATCAGTAAAATATGGTGGAAGTGACACTACGTAATACCCACACTTAAGTCAGAAGGCATGCAGCTTTCACGCACCGCTCTTGGGTCTTCATTCCAGGGGAAGCCAGCTGTCATGTAAGGAACCTGACTACCTTACCATTGCCATGCCGAGAGCCACATGCAGGTTCTCTGATCAATAGCCCCAGCTGAACTCCCAGACGACAGCCAGCATCAACACCCAACTCTAGCCAGCTTGGGCATCCTGTAGTCTATCCTTACTTAGATGACTGCGGTTCCAGAGAACATCTGACTGCAACCGCATGGGATATTCCAAATCAGAATAGCCCACCCATGCCCTTCCCAAATTCCTAACCCACTAAATTATGAGCTAAATAAAATGGTTGCTTCGTTACCACCATTAAATTTTGAGGTTATTTATTACACAGTGGTAGTAACCAGAACACTGTTTACACCCTTATTATAAGCATTTAAAAAGATATATGTGAAATATTAATACTTAGGATAATTCCTAGTGTATATTAACATTCAATATGTATTGATATTTATTCTCCAGGTTAGATACCATTGCAGCACTAAAATTCAGCCTTTCTGCTTATGCTTCCCTATTAAAAATTTGCAAAACTAAGTATCAAGCATTTTTAAGTATAGAACATTTTTAATCATAAATTAAGTGGGTCATGCACTGCATAATGACATTTTAGTCAAGAACAGACTGCATATAGGACAGCGGTCCCATAAAATTAAAATGGAACTGGAAAATTTCCTATCATGTAGTGATGTTATAATTTCCCTATCATTGTAGTGCAACGCATTACCTTTTCAGTGTTTAGATACAAAAATACTTACAATTGTGTTACAATTGCCTACAGTATTTAGTACAGCAATATGCTGTACAGGTTTGTAGCCTAGAAGCAATAGGCTGTATCCTATAGCCTAGGTGTGAAGTAGGCTACATCATCTAGATTTGTGTAAGTACACTCTGTGGTGTTCACATGATGAAATCACCTAATGATGCATTTCTCAGAATGTAACCCTCTCATTAAGCAACACATGACTATAGTTGCAAAGAATGCAATGTCTAGCATATTGTGTTATCATTTTAAAATAAAGTTGTTACATCATTGTCTTAAAAGTATCCAGTGGAATTAAAATCCCATAGCTATTTGATATCTTCCTTTGTCCATTTAAAAAATTCATGAACAAAGTTCTTCTTTAGCAGCTGGAAATTTTACTTTCTTCCCTTTTTTCCCTGAACTGGTTTTCCCAATTCTCATCCAGAATTTTATTCTGATAGATAATATTTGTATCCTTGAAAATATTTTACAGATGACTCTATCAAATAATTTTCTGCAATGAAAATATAAATATAAATAAAAATTTTAAATTATTGTTTTCTATGTCCTTAAGAATAAGTGTTACCGAGTATCTTAGGGATTGAGTTATCTTGACAATTATTATTGTACATAATTGATCAAATGAAGATTTTATGAATTTTGATAATTTTTTGCTTAACATTAAAAGTAAAATTTATTGGAAAGCTACCTTTTAATGACACATATGGGACTAGAATCTTTTTTTTCTGAATTAGGTCATGTATCCATAGAACAATACTATTTATTGAAAGAATGAGATAGAATTCAGCATTAATCTTATTTCTATTTTTTTCATTTTTAAAGATACGTGTTCTGAAAAACTTTGTTTACATAAATAAATTAATGGAAATGGAAGGTTTTTTATTATAGCAAAATCATTCAGTTCTTTAAATGTCTTCTCAGATATATATTAAAATCATAGTGATGTATCATTTTAACTGATATATTTTTAAATATAACTATAAAAATGGTGATGTATCCTCCACAAACTGTGAGATGGAGGGCTTTTAGAAGGCTATGACAGAGGAGTGAAATCATCAGATTTATGTATTAAAAGGATCACTCCCACTACTGTGCTGAAAACAGACTGTTGGGGTCAAGGGAAGAAGAACGGGGGTTCGAGGGTACTGTAATGATCTAGGTGAGAGAGAGTGGTGGCTTAGACCAGGGTGGTAGCAGTAAAATTTATAAAAAGTGATCAGATTCTGTGTACACATTTTGAAGATGGAAAAGAAAGAATTTATTGGTGGATTGGTACAAGGAAAGTAGTTTAAAAGAATGGAAGGAGTTGAGAATGACCCGAAGGAGTTTAGTGTGAGCCACTTTCTAGGACCGGGAAGGTACCAGAGAATCAAGTTTTCTGGGTGGGTGTGATGTAATTGAAGGGTTGCTTTTGTATTACTCACAGATTCACCATTTTTGATGTCCTTCACTTCTTCCTGAGGATCCAAAGTGCCATCCATTATCATTTCCCATAGTCCAAACAACTTTCTTTGACATTACATATCT
>CAUYSK010051896.1:0-21706 GCA_963575035.1 Avahi laniger | reverse complement strand
AAGACCATTCCCCAGTTCCATTTTAGACCTCCTCTGGAACCTAACCTTAACCAGCTCTTGAGACAGATAGAGTCAATAGTATTGATTTCTTTAGAAATTTTCTTAATTATTCAACTCACATATATTTCATACTTCTACAGGGATTTAATTGTATTTACTGCTATACCCCCCAAATCCTGGAACAGTAGGTGGCAGAGAGAAAGCATTTAATAAACATTTGTTGAATGACTATTTGATCTTTATTTTTT
Organism: Avahi laniger; assembly: GCA_963575035.1. Taxonomy (NCBI): domain Eukaryota; kingdom Metazoa; phylum Chordata; class Mammalia; order Primates; family Indriidae; genus Avahi; species Avahi laniger. The sequence continues at coordinate 21,458 of CAUYSK010051896.1, read as the reverse complement.
TTTTATTTTTTATTTATTTTTTATTTTTTATTTTTTTGACTCTAATCAACAATGAGTTAATATTTCTTGTATGCCTGTATGAAAACATCACATGTACACTGTAAATATATATGTATCCATAATAATTAAAAATTTTTAAAAAAGAATGGCATGCATACATGGGAAAACAAGAACAGTAACTGAATCCACAGATAAATACGTTTATTTTCACTGGCTACTAATTAAAGGAATTGGCTGAAAATGACCATTTGCTGCGACTGAAAACAAAGATAGTTAAATATATTTCATTATGTAAATCTAACTCTATGAGTAATAAAATTCTGTTCAAATCAATGCAAATTGGTTCACTCATTCCCAAACTTCTTTTTGCTACCATGTATTAGGTTGAACTGTATGAAACTGCAAACATTTGATCACTTTTTATCCATAAGAACTTAAGTTTCATACAGTTTGATTGAATAGATACAATTTCCAACTGAATTAATTTCAAGATAATGAATGATGAGTAATCCCAACTGTTTAAAAAAAGGACCTTCTTCTAATAGAGAGCCTGCTTGCCATCCCTTTCTTCTTGAAGATGAACTGCTATAACTGTTGAAAGATCAGTGTGGCACATGCCAGGATCAAGTGTGCAAATATGTGAAACGGTGAAATAAAAATTAAGAAAAAAATTTTTTTTTATCTCTTTTACCTTTTTAGGGACACTACAGAAAAGCTTCTGAATACTTTCAGCAAGCTTTTGACACAACAGTTGGGGAAATGAACATGCCTCTGATGGAGGAAACAAAAGTTCATTACGGAATAGCAAAAGCCCATCAGATGATGCTGACAGTGAGCAATTACATAGAATCTACAGATCTTACCAGCCTTGGCTGCCTGCTGTCGTGGAAGGAGACCAGAAGCGACATTGAACCTCATCCAGTTATGGGTAAGGCCTTGGTTTTTGAAAACATTTTAGTTGTTGGGTCATTCTTAATGGTTAAATCATTTTCATTGGAAAGGTTTATTCAACCACTGGTGATTTTAATTTGATTGATAATTTTAATTTTATTGATTCCTTAGTACATGCAATTTGCATATGCTTTTGTGCTATATTACACCTTCAATATTTAAGAGAAGCATAAAATAGGGGTAATGGTTTGTGGTAGTTGATAAATCACCATTCTTATGCCAGGTTTTTTTGTTCTGTTATCTTAGTCCACATTATGTACTGATCAGTTGTAAGAAATGTGAAGTAAGCTTATGCTTTTTAAAAATGCTCGGCATCATACCTTACTGACAAAAGCAACTGTTGATGGATGGCAGTTTGTCGTATGCAGTTACTGTACTGACGGTAGTAAATTTTCTTGTTCTTTTTGATCAATTTGAATATTAATTTTTAAAATATTTGATATTAATTTTTCTTCATTCTACTTTTTTCCTACATGATTTTTATTTGAAGAATTAGAGTGAAAATAGTCAATTAAAAACAGACAACTAGAAGGGATATAGGGTAAATTTTGTGTGTCAACTTGGCTAGGTTCTAGTCCCCAGTTAAGAACTTTAGAATGGGATATTTTAAAACGAAACAAAATAAACAAAAATACACACACAAGTGCACATATAAGAATAACATCTATTGGATGTTGGGCAGGAGGGAGGAGGGAGAGGGGACGGGTATATACATACACAAAGAGTGCAATGCGCACCACCCGAAGGATGGACATATTTGAAACTTGGACTTGGGGGGGCGGGGGGCGGAAGGGCAACATATGTAACCTAAATATCTGTACCTCCATAATATGCTGAAATAAAAAAAAAATACAGGACTGTCTATGACAGACCTTTGGGTTTGTTATGTTATTTATTTGCAAATCAAACTTCTTAAAGTAAAAAATTTTAAATATTTTTGATATTTTGGCATAACTCAAATGGAATCATAAGGCAAACCTTTTGTAATTTGAAGAAGTATCTCCTATTTAATTCGGAACTCTTTTGTTTCCCCCTTAGATCATTTAGAAAAAAACAATATGTTTTGGTATTTATTTCCCCCATAGGATAAATAATAAATAATAGTAAATTAGGCACGAAGGAATTTTATTGACTCTTTTAGGTCAGTGGAATACCATTTACAACTCTCTGTCTTCTAGTTACTAAATAAGGAAAGGTCTTGTTCCAAATACATGCACAGTAAGAGGAAATAAGATGAAATCTTCCAAAACAGACAGGTTGTGGAATTTCCATTTGCTCAAATGCCCCCCCAAAAATATTTACAGTCAATTATTAACTAACCACTTTTAGGTAATATTTTGCTTACTTCGGGATGCTGTCATGCCATCATATATTTGGTATCTCTGTAGTTTTGAGTTATGTATCCTTTAGATTCTCACGTTTTCTGCCCAGAGTGGCAGGAGATAAAGCAGAGGAAATATGATTCATGTTAAATTACTTATTCTGATAAAGGTTTGGTAGAGGATGAGTCGAGCTACTCACATTATCAGATTTGTCTTGGATAAACACTAACAATCACAATGGTAATTATGAAAAAATACTTGTGAAGAAACTGTCTTCTGATCAGATCCCTGTATATTTGAGGCACTCCCATTTTTGGCTGTTTAAAATCCTCTTTTGCTTTTCTTTATAAAGCTATTTATTTTTCAATACTTTTTATGTTTTTATTTTTTGTAAAGTCATGTTTTGTTCCAAAGGACTTCGATGCAGAACAAAAAATGCATTTCAAAGTATTAATCAGACATTAAAAACTCAACTGTTTGTATGATGGAGGGAGAAGATTAAATTCTTCATAATGTTATTAAAAAACTCTCTTATTTATTTCATCAGGTTGGAAATCTATGCATGAAGGAGCTACAACATGAGAAGCTAATTCTCATAGTATTGGCATGTTCAAAACTTTTAGGGATAGTTACTTTATTTGGAAATAAAACCTGTAGAACATTACCGAACACACTTGTTTGCATAGACATATTTTTAGTTCAAAATACACTAAAATCTGCTTTCAAATGCTTCAAAAATATTCCTTAAACCACGACTCTCATTCTATCTCTGCTCTGCTTAAAAATTTTCATTGACTCCCCACTGCCTCCTAGTTAAGTATAAGCTTCTCAACTTTTTTGGTCACCTCCCTCCCCCACTTTCCCCCACACCAACATATACAACATACCTTATATCACTTTATTCCAGCTCCGGCCCCATCCAAGGAAATCTTGCTCATCTTGCTAGGTCCTTCTCATATGCTGAAACCTTTCCTGCTTTCCCCCACTTAAGTGTGGTCTCTCCTCTCTGTTCCCACATTGGATGTCATTCATTTCCCTCTAAGCACTTGTCATTTGGCATATTCTAGATCCTACCATGGCCATTTCTGTAATCACCTTAACTGCCCAATTAAGAATATGGGTTTCTTAAAAACAGATCTTGATTCTTAGTATTACCTACAAAAGAAGACACAATGTTTGACATCTCCTAGGTACCAAGCAAATATTTGTTGAATTAAGTAGAATTCAAAATGAGTATGTATGTATGCCCTGATCACAAACTAGTTTACACTAACCACTTTTTTAAAACAAAATTCATAGTTTCCCTATCTTCTTGGAAAACCTGTGATCCAACACTGCATTTTGATTACCATCCAATTATCACATGAAATGAAGGCTGATACTCACCAAACATGATGCTGACAAAATGAAAAATACAAAAATATTATTTGGAAATCTGAGCAGCTTTTAAGTTTTCAACTTTTGCCTTTCTTCTATGAAGAGGCATCTTTAATCTTGCTATTGAGAGGTCCCATGTATTCAGAAAAAAAGCAGATCAAAGATCTGAAAGATACATTTTAAAAGCTGTGCAGTTATCTTCACCTCTGAGACTTCCATCCTCCAAACAAATCATTAGCTCACAGAGCAGGCAATATTCTTTTAAGCAGAGGAACATGACCCCCTAAGGGAATAGAGCAGTGAGAGCACTCAGGTCTCCAGATGAAATAGAACAGTGACTCACCAGCAATCATCTCTCAGCTTTATACCTTTCAGAGGGAACACAGCAAATATAGCCACCTTCATACTATTCTAATACTCTTAGCTACTGTTGGAATGATTCCATATTCCTCCTTCTCTTTCTAATATTAAAATAAGAATAGATTCTCCTCCCAAATTTAGGGATTTAGAAGGAATTCAAATTTATTGCAGTTCAATAAAATTATTCAGCCTGAAGCAACTGAAATTGGTCGGCTCTGAAAGGCTTAAGGGACTATGAATTTCTGCTGGTTTTTCCAGAATGTAGTTTACATTTCTTAGTAGAGCTATTATCTCTGCAACCAAGGAGACATTTATTTTTTGGAATGAAAGGCTAATTCATCTTGCCTTTGGAGACCACAGATCCAGATTTGGAACAATACCACAGAAGCAAAAGCTTTCCTTATTCAACTTAATAGCAATGTTAACCTAGAAATGTAATTATAGCCATTTGAATGACATTTTTAACCGCTTTATTGACAATAATTATATCAGAAACATGGTATTAATGCACTTTCTTATTGTAACCAAATGTAAATTATATCAGAGAAATAGGATGCAAATCTTGAGTATAGAAATAGATAAAAACACTGGCAGTCGGTGCTTAAAGACACTATTTCTACAAATTGGCGGGCAAAGATTTCCTTGAGTGGCAAACATATCATCCTAGTTTTATGTATCATTTAGTATTCTTAAAAGGAAACAATTAAAATCATGACTTTGTCTCACAGCCCTTGGTTTATGTTGACTTATTGTTGGGCCCTGAGTTTAAGGTCAAGCCATATTTTCTTACCTTGGTCCTGGCTTATATTTTTCATTCATAAACTCTACCCTTTTAAAGAATGTGAAAAAGTCACATTCATGAGTGGGTCCTCACGTTCTACTATGGTCAGCTACTTTTGTTTGTTGAATAAGCCTAATAATGAGGAAAAAGTTATGGAATTAGCCAAAATGTCAACAAGTAGATTTCGCACCATCCTATCATCACAGAGCAAATTTCTGTCTCTAATAATGTGTTCAAACACATGACACAGAAAAAGAAGATTCTGGTGAAAAATGGGACTGAATCAAAGCTTACCCTACTGGTAAGTTTGTGTCAAGAGTCCAGTGATCTAAGTTTCAATACCAGATTGTATGCTAATTAGCCTCAAGACTTTCAGCAAAAGATTTCACTTCAGTTTCTTTAGCCTGTTATGTAAAGTTGGAAATATATTTTTATAATAATAAGATTCCTCTGGAACTGACCATGATTTCTCAGTAAAAGTACCTTTCTAACTAAATATGGTGCTTTGCAGTCTTTAGGAGTGCAATCTAGATATTCATGAGCATTTTATTTGTTGTTTTTCTCCCACAAACATCAATTTCTGTGAGTTTCCACAAAAGGAAATTTATTATTATTATTAGCATCAGCATTATTATTATTAAATATTAAACAACTGTATAAATGCCAAGTGTTTAAGTATTTGATTCTTCTGCTAGAATTCATAATAAAGCAGTTTCTAGCTATCTGACATCATATGCAATTTTACTTTTCCCTGGCTGGCACTGTTGAGGTTGCTAATCCTAGTGAACTATTTCATTTGCAGACCTTTAATTCACCCCCCTGTTTTCAAGCCTGTGTCTTACTTCCTCTCAGCAGTTTCTCAACCCCTGCTCTTTCTTCTGCTGTTTCTGGGGTTCTCAATTCCTGAATATGCCTGCCTTTCTACTCATCATTATTCCTTCTTCATGCAATTTATTTTGTGGCTGTCTCTGCCCCCCCAAATCTGGTACCATTCCTACAACCTCTTTCCATCTTCTGAAAAAGAGTTAAAATCTTGAGCTTTTTTGAGTTTTATAGAATCACAAAATGGTTGAATTGGGTGGTACCAAAGAAATTGCTTGGTCCACACTTTTTATTTTCAAATGTCTTCAGACCTGAGGAAACGTGGTCATGTAGTAATATCCAAAAGACAATATGGAAAAAGTTCCCAGGCTATAGCACAGGGAGGGAAATCAAGGCAGAGCCCAGGAGACTCCCTGAGTTGAGAAAACTGAATTGGAAGTTCAAGGAAACCAAGGTGGCTAGAGTTTACAACAAAGAGTACTGGAAAGAAAAGGACTGGACAAAGGGAGAGAAAGAGAGAGAGAGAGAGATACAGAATTCTACAGTCTTCAGCTGAATACTGATCGGTATGTACATGTGAAGAAACTGCTGCAGGCCAGGGAAAGTAACATCCAAAAAATCATGTAGAACAGTCACTTAAGCTTAAACATATTAATAGTTGAGAATAATTTGCATTCCCACCCCTCAGAATAGGAAAACCTCATAAAACAGGGGGCACCAGGAAGAAGACAGATAAAGGCATTGCTTAAGCAGTGAGGAAAAATTAGTGTTAGATGAAAGACTACTTTGGTCCTACCTAACAAACCTTAAAAACAAATATCAAAAGATCAAATATTTTCAAGTGACTTAACTGAATCCTAGACCAAAACTAGAATATTTATAGGAATGAAAAATATCTAGCACCCAAAAAAGTAAAATTCCAAAAATATGGCATCCAATCAAAATTACTTGATATGCCAAGGAGCAGGAAGATATGACTCACATTAAAGAGAAAATGAAAAAATAGAAACTGGCCCAAAGATGACACAGATGACAGAATTAGTAGACAAAGACAGTTATTAAAACTATAGTACATATTTTCAAGAGGTAGTAGAAATATTGATAATATAAGAGAAAACAATATAAGAGAAGACACAAGTTGAATTTCTAGAAGTAAGAAACAAAATGTCCAAGATGAAAAATAAACTGAATGGGAATAACAACAGATTAGACAACGCAAAAGAAAAAGTTAGTGAACTTGAACACATAGCAATGGAAACTATACAAAATGAAATACAGAAAAAAAAATGAATAGATCATAGCAGAAAACTGTGTTTCAATTTCAAGAAGCCTAATATATGGATAAGTTGGAGGTTTATGAGAGGAATTATTACATAATCTCAAACACAATTACTTCAAAGTCCCTTAGTTATGCTCTTCAATAACATTTCTTTAAGGATTTTTGGAGTAACAATCTGAAGTAGAGAATTAAGGAAAACCCAAAAGAGATGAGGCTGTGAATTTGGAAAAAAGCATAGTTCAGTGATGGGCAGTCTTCTATCAATAATAGTCTCCAGTTGTTGTGCAGTGAGGAATTTGGGCACAGAAGTCAGACAATTGCTTTGTTTGGATCCCAACTCCACCACTTCATAGCTGATGGACCTGGGCACTTTACCTCTGTTACCTCATCTGTAAGAAGGGGACGACAGTCCCTTCCTCGCAAGGCTGCCTTGAGGGTCCAATGATATAATGCACCTGTGTGGAACACCCTGTTGGCTGCCCAACCCAGTGGCCATTGCTCAACTTCTTACTTGCTAACAGAACCCTGGTATGTTCTTGCTTTTCAAGTTGCCATGTCCTTAGGGGTAGGTAAGGTCTTTCTCCATCTCAACAGTTGAATATTTGCTATGTAAGTCACTGTGATCTCATTATACTTGCCAAGTGGCAGCTTTAGGAAGGGTATGTGACATAATTTTAATTAATGATATAAGAGAAGAAAATCTTCTGGGTAATTCCTAGAAAGGGTTTCTTCATTCTTAAAAAGGAAGTCATGAGATTTCCTTAGCCTAAGATGGGATTGGACAGAACCTTTAAAAACTCTGTTCTTCTGCTCAGAAATAGGATGATGGCATTTCAGACTGGAGTCTCCATCCTCCTCATTTGCTGGCAAATTAATAAATCTCTCTGTCCTTCTCTTCAAAAAGAAAAAAATAAAAAGGAGCACCCGACAAAAAGATTCCCTTTTTCCTGACTTTAAATGGTGATGCATGAATATGTGATGCCTGGAGCTGCTGTGCCCAACTTGCAACTAAGCTACCAAAATGCTGAGGATGGCAGAAAGAAAGGAAAGATGGAATCTAGACACTGAATGACTTTCCTGGATGTTAAATTAACCAACTCTGTCTGTGATTACCACCACCACTTTTTTTGATGTAAGATAAATTTCCTTATTTCTTTTTTTATTTTATTATTTTTAATTGATAAGTACAAATTATATATGTATATTTATTATGTACAATATGTTTTGAAATATGTATACATTGTGGAATATCTCAGTTGAACTAATTAGCATATGCATTGCCTCATATACTTATTTTTTGTGATGAGAACACTTAAAATCTACTCTTGTAGTGATTTGCAAAATACATTTCTTATTAACTATAGTCACCATGTGATACAATAGGTCTCTTGAACTAATTTCTCCTATCTAACTGAAATTTTGTATCCTTTGAGCAACATCTCCTCAACCCATAATTTCCCGATTTCTTAAGGCACTTCTAGCTGAGTTTTTTTTGTTACTCTAAGCAGTCTAAGAATATGTTACATTTATTATATACTGTATTCTTACAATAAAGTAAACTAGAGAAAAGAAAATGTTATTAAGAAAATCATAAAAAGAAAGAGGATGAGGAGCTGTCTCGGGGTGGCAGAAGTAGAAGAAAATCCAGGAATAAGTGGACCCTGTAGGAATAAAATGCCAAGTCATGCTGATGCATTATCTAGTCCAGAGGAGCAACTGTGGCGATTCTGGTTATAGTCCCAGCAGCTAGTGCAAAGCTTGGCACATAATAGCACTCCAGGAAAGCATGAACTTGGGAACTATTTGTTAGATAACCTACTTTTTTGCAGTAGAATTTTATTAAATATGTTTTTAAACATTAGGCAATATCTCAAAATCTGATATTCTCTCTGAATTTTTAAAATGTCTCATGTTCTAAATTTACTTACCCTTCCTGCTAACTTAACTCCTTTCCTAATGAGAAAAACCTTCCTTTAGAGCATCTAAGTTATGAACAATGTTAGGAAGAAATCGATCTAATTGAACTGATTCACACTATAATATGCCTGAAAGTGCTTTAACCTGTTAGAGCAATTAGGAATTTTTTTAAATATTGAAAAATCACCTATGGTCAGAACTTAGGACTGTTGTAATATGGCACATAATTTAAATCATCCAGGCAGTGTGGGTCAAGGTAATTATGGATAATGAGGCCAATACGTGAATCAGTCTTGTAAAATCTGGGAATTTGCCCTTAAATTCAACTTCTGTAAGCTATTCCTGTATTTCAAAGCTTTCCTTAGTGAATCTATACCTTTTTTTGGAAGAAAAAGTTTATTAGAAGTTTTAAAAGACAGATCACTCTCTGATCTCTCTCATTTCTTCAGAAAAACATGCAGTTATTGCTTGCACGTACTATTGACCCTTGAACAACACAAGTTTGAATTATGAGAGAAATTCTTATGATTTTTTAGTAACATTTTCTTTTCTCTAGCTTACTTTATTGTAAGAGTGTATACAACACACAAAATATGTGCTATGTTTATGTTATAGGTAAAGCTTCCAGTCAACAGTAGGCTGTTAACAGTTAAATTTTTGGGAAGTCAGAAGTTACGTACGGATTTTCAACTGCACGGGGGGTTGACGCTCCTAACCCCTGTGCTGTTCAAGGGTCAACTGCAGTTTCAGAGGATTCAATAATCATTGATCAAGGAAGTAGAAATTACAAGTGCTTACAAATATCTGGTTCTTTTCTGGTCATGTGAAAGCTTGCACTTCTCAGACCCTTGCAACTGGGCAGGGCTCTGTAGCTAGCCCTGGCCAGTGGGCTGTAGACAAAAGCCATTTCTGGGCGTGGGCATGGGAGAACCTACCTGAGACCCTGCAACTGAGTCTTTTCCCTGATGAAGTGATCATGGAGGAAGCCTTATTAAAAATAATAGAGCTACAATATTGAAGCAGCCTAAATCACTAAGTCTCCACATGGAGAACATTTGCCCTGGAAGGTCATCATGTCTACAGTAGACTTTGTGTGCACACAGAATAATCCTTTCTTGTGGTAAACTGCTGAGATCTTCAGAGTTATTTGTTACCACAGCTAACTTTAGCCTGCCCTGACTCCAGAAGCTTCCGGATTCTCCGTGATGACTCCCAAGATAGCAGCAGTAGGAGCTCCAGTGGAAGAATTGGAACAGCCATTTCTCTATATGACAATTTCAAAATGTGTGTTTATAGGCTATTGGTCTGCCCGTGATTTTTTTCAGAATCAGAGACCCTTAAAAATCCTTTGTTTTTTATTCCCATTTCTAGTTACAGAAAACAAATTTGGTAAGACAAATGGGAGATGAAATATTAAAATATGTTCTCTATATTTGACACTCCAAACTAGTGTCAAAAAAGCTTAAGAAGGATATGCATCTTTTCTGCTAGTCTTATGTAAATCATGATAGATTATATAAGTGTGTTTCTAACACAAATATCAAGAAAGAGCTTAGAGAATTCAGTGACTTCTGCAACTGATAAGAAAATACAATAATTCCAAGGGTGAAGCATGCTGAAAAAGACAATCAATACTTAATTGTAACCAAATTTTAAAATAAAGAAGACAGCAGAATTTGAGCCTGAATTTCAAATTTCCTCATTCAAATACAGTTCACTCATCTTCACATATTCTCTGCAAGTGACAAGTTGCTTCCTTAAAAATAAAGTACTTCTACAGAAACTAATGCTTACTTCATTGGGAAATAATAATGTAGCTCTAGATCCCTCGGGTTGAAGGATTTCTTTTTTTTTCCTTTTTCTTTTTTTCTCCCTCTGAGAGTCTCCATCTCTATCTGCTGCCTTGGTTCAATAAAAGAGAATTATTGATTGCTCAAACAAAAACTATCCTTCTTTTAAATTCTGCTCACAGTTCTTGGTAGCTAGTGGTGTTACCAGTGTTAACTTTCCAATGTACACTGCATCACCACTTCCAAAAAAAATGTAGCTGGATTTCTCTAATCTGATTTTTAGTATTTCAATTTTATCTTTAATTGCTAGTTTAAGAAGCTTATGAAAAGTCTGTTAGTTGGTTAAACCATAGCAAAACCAGAGAGAATGCTGGGGCTGTATCAGAAGAAGGCTAGGGTTTGAAGTTCTGGGAGAACCTAGTTGTCATCCACTTATGTTTGTCTAATTCCCAGTGAAAGGTCTTACCTCCACCTCTAACTATGTCCTTTGACTTGTGGTTATGGATTCCAAATACTGTGCCAACTCAGCTAAATGCTTTCTACTGTTGCCAGAATTTGGGGGCAAAATGATCCTCTTCTATATGTATTTAATCCTTTTTTTGTAAGGCTCTGTGAGAACAATTGTAGAAATACATAAGATTTCTTCTGAAAAAAAAAGTGATATGATGTTATTATAGTATTTAAAATATGAACTTATTGAGGAAAACAAGTTCCATTGACTTCTAATTCTTTCTAAACTTTCCGTGATTCAGAATTATATTCATTGCAGGAGAATTGACTCTTCTCTAAATTCTTTTAACCTGTTCTCCATAAATTTTTAATGCCCAGACAAGAGTAACTATTTTATGATCTAGATACTTCAGCATAATTAATTAAAAATGTTTTTATGACAAATATTTCTATAGAAATTATTTCTAATGCCTTATTATGATGAATGACTTGAATAACAATCACTGCATATATATTATACTTCTCATGGGTGATGTCTACTGTCTAGGCATGGGTACGATGTGCTCAGTACAGGAAATATTGGGAAATACTCTAATGAGAAGAAATACTGGCATATTTCTTAATTTTAATGCCAATCTATCCTTACCATGGTCTTGACCTTTCTGAAATAAGTCTTTGAATTCCTTATGAATGTACTTGAACACATTTACTTTCTGAATCCTCTGAACTACTATAACAATGAAATAAATATTAAAAGCATCACTCAATATTCACCATTCAATGTACTCAGGTTTTTTTTTTTTTCGTTTTATTTCATTCTAAACTTCAATCAAAAAATCTGAGCGAATAGATATTCTTCCATTATGCCCTTTAGGTAAACAAAGTCAGACTTTGTCAAACCAATAGGGAAAACTAAACTTAGTTCATTTAAGTGCTATGCCTTTGAGGGATTGCATCTATTAACCTCTAACATCAGGCACCTAAACTGAGGAAAAGACTGGTTAATTTTAGTCTTTAGTGAGTTAAGTCTGATTTTTCTGAATTAAGACTCTGCATTTCATGGCATCAGCAGCCAATAAGATGTATTTTGCACTCATCAAAAGAAGCTTAGTTCAACACTTTCAAAAGCCTTCTAGCCTTGCTTATTAGGTGATAAGGTCCTGGGCAGTAAAACATAATTTTCAAGTCTCCACATATTTTTAATTCAGATACTAAAATAACAATGGAGAAAAACGAAATGAAATGAAGCTACAAAATCAATAGCCAGGAAAAGACTTGGTAAGAAAAACTGGGAGAACTGGGTCAAAATAACCGTCATAAAATTTTGAGGTTAATATTTATACTGTACTGGACAGACTTATTTTGCTCAAGTTTTTACCATCAGCAGCTAACAAGATTATAAAAAGGGAAAAATAAACTATGCAAAAGAAAACTATTATAACCATCCTTTAGTTACTAATTTTCTTCTATCACAATATAAAACACTAGTTGTGTTGAATACAGTGTAAGCAAAAGAAACAGTATTTTTTTTTTAAAGAAATCATAGTAGGCACAGATGAGGAGACTTATATTATGATTTGATCATAGGAATAGTCCCTAAAAATATAGATGTCCAAATAGCTACATTAGCTACCTCTCATCTGAATGAATTCACCTGTTCACTCACCTTTATCATCCAGGGCTTTATATTATAATCATATTTAAAATTTTATATGATTAAATGTCACTATACTATATTTTTTAGTAACTTGATTGGCAGGAAATAGGGAACAAAACCTTACAAGCATGGCTTTTTAATAATTTATAATTACTTACATGAATCTACTAAGTTTAGGCACACAATTATGTGACTAATTATGTTGAAAATTCAAGTGGATGCTTAAATAGATGACCATGCCCTGAGGCCCTTCCAGTTGTTTCTGCTGTCTCATTTAACCATGCAAATGTTATTAAGCATTCCTGGCTAAAAATTTTCAAGCATGTGCAAGTGTAATTGCATAGATAATTATGCATAATACTGTCACTTCCTTATATCTAACATAGAAATTTTCCTTTAAAAAAATCAGCTTTCTACTGGACAGCGTTCTCAGTACAAATATAATTTATAAAAGATAAGTAGATCAAAACTAACCTATTGCTCTCCTTCAGGATCTCTTCTTGACTCTCTTTTCACATTGATTTGAAGGCAAAGACAGAAAGATCAAGCAATATGCAGGCACGCCTCGGAGATATTGCAGGTTCCGTTCCAGACCACTGCAATAAAGAGAATATGACAATAAAGCAAGTCACGTGAAATTTTTGGTTTTCCATTGCATAGAATAGTTATGTTTACACTATGCTGTAGTCTATTGTGTGCAATAGCATCATGTCTTAAAAAACTATGTACATGTCATCATTTAAAAATACTTTATTGCTTAAAAACTGCTAACAGTCATCCTAGCCCTCAGCAAGTCATAATCTTTTCTCTGGTGGCGGATCTTGCCTTGACATTAATGGCTGCTGATGAATAAAAGTTGTGGTACCTGAAGGTTGAGGTGGCCGTGGCACTTTCTTAAAATAAGACAACAATAAAGTTTGTCACGTCTAAAGTAAGACAGCGATGAGGTTTGTTGCATCAACTGACTCTTCCTTCGTGAAAGATTTCTCTGTAGCAAGTGATGCTGTTTGATAACGTTTTACCCACATTACAACTTCTTTCAAAATTGGAGTCAGTTCTCTCGAACCCTGCTACTGCTTATCAACTAAGTTTATGTAATATTCTAAATCCTTTGTCACTTCAACAATGTTGACAGCATCTTCACCAGAAATAGATTCCATCTCAAGAAACCGCTTTCTTTGCTCATCCACAAGAAGCAATTCCTCATCTCTTCAAGTTTTATCCTGAGATTGCACCAGTTCAGTTACATCGTCAGGCTCCTCTTCTAATTCAGGCTCTCTTGCTATTTCTACCACTTCTGCAGTTACTTCCTCCACTGAAGTCTTGAACCTCTCAAAGTCATCCATGAGGACTGGAATCAGCTACTTCCAAATGCCTATCAATGTTGATATTTTGACCTCCTCCCGTGAATCATGAATGTTCTTAATGGCACCTAGAATTGTGAATCCTTTCCAGAATGTTTTCAATTTGCTTTGCCTAGATCCATCAGAGAAATTACTATTTATGGCAGCTGTAATCTTATAAAATATATTTCTTAAATAATAGGACTTGAAAGTTAAAATTACTCTTTCATCCATGGATTGAAGAATGGATGCTATGTTAGCAGACATAAAAACATTATTCTCCTTGTACATCTCCATCTGAGCTCTTAGGTGACTAGATGTGTTGTCAATGAGCAGCAACACTTTGAGAAGAATCTCTTTTTCTAAGTAGTAGTTCTCAACAGTGGGCTTAAAATACTCAGTAAACCATGCTGCAAATAGATGTGCTGCCATCCAGGCTTTGTTGTTCCATTTATAAAGCACAGGCAGAAGAGATTTAGTATAATTCTTAAGGGCTCTAGGATTTTCAGAATGATAAATGAGCATTGGCTTCAACTTAAAGTCATCAGATGCATTTGCCTGTAATAAAAGATAGTTAGGCTGTCCTTTGAATCTTTAAAGCCAGGTGTTGACTTCGCCTCTGTAGCTGTGAAAGGCCCAGATGGCATCTTCTTCTAATAGAAGACTATTTCATCTACATTTAAAATTTATTGTTTAGTGTAGCTGCCTTCATCAATTTTCTTAGGTAGATCTTCTGGATAATTTGCTGTAGCTTATACATTAACACTTGCTGCTCCACTTTGCATTTCTATGTTATAGAGACACCCTCTTTCCTCAAACTTCATAAACCAATCTCTGCTAGCTTCAAATTTCTCTTCTCCAGCTTCCTCACATCTCTCAGCTTTCACAGAATTGAGGAGAGTTACGGCCTTGCTCTCAATTTAGCTTTAGCTTAAGGGGATATTGTGGCTGGTTTGATCTTCTATCCAGACCACTAAAAGTTTTCCCATATCAGCAAGAAGGCTGTTTTGCCTTCTTCTTTTTTTTCCTGCTATTATTAACATTTATTATCTGTATCTGTTAGCTTAGAAAATGACTTATTTTTTCTTTTATTTATTTATTTATTTAAATTCAGGATATTATAGAGGTACAAATATTTTGGTTACATTAATGCATTCGCCTCACCCAAGCCAGGGCTACAAGCATGTCCTTCCCCCATACAGTGTGCTCCGTTTCCATTAGCTGTGGGTTTACCCCTCCTACCCCCTCCACCCTCACTCCTGACTCCCCGCCCTCCCACCTGACCAGCATCCAATGAGTATTACTACCATGTGAGCACCTTAGTGTTGACCAGTTAGTACCAATTTGATGGCAAGTACATGTGGTGCATGTTTTTCCATCCTTGTGATGCCTCACTTTGAAGGATGGGCTCAATCTCTATCCAGGATAATATAAGAGGTGCTAGGTCATTATTGTTTTTTGCAGTTGAGTAGTATTCCATGGTATACATATACCACATTTTATTAATCCACTCATGTATTGATGGGCACTTGGATTGTTTCCACATCTTTGCAATTGTGAATTGTGCTGTCATAAACATTCCAGTGCAGATGTCTTTATCATAGAATGTCTTTTTTTCCTTTGGATAGATGCAGTAGTGTTTTGCTTTCTTATCATTTGTGTGTTCACTGGAGCAACACCTTTAATTTCCTTCAAGAACTTTTTCTTTGTATTCACAACTTGGCTAACTAAGTGGTGCAATAGGCCTAGCTTTTGGCCTGTCTTAGCTTTCAACATGCCCTCCTCACTAAGCTTATTCATTTCCAGCATTTGATTTAAAGGGAGAGACACGCAACTCTTCCTTTTAGTTGAACACTTAGAGGGTATCATAGGGTTCATTGGCCTAATTTCAATATTACTGTGTCTCAGGGAATAGGGAGGCTCAAAGAAGGGGAGAGACAGGGTAACAGCCAGTCAGTGGAGCAGTCAGAACACACACAATGTTTATCAATTAAGTTCACTGTCTTGTGTGGGCACAGTTCATGGCATCCCGAAACAATTAAAATGGTAATATCAAAGATCACTGATCATAGAGCACCATAACAGATACAATAGTAATGAAAAAGTTTGAAATACTGTAGGAATTACCAAAATGTGACACAGAGGCACAAAGTGAGCACATGCTGTTGGAAAAATGGTGCTAGATAGACTTGCTAAACTAAGGGTTGCCACAAACCTTCAATTTATAAAAAAACACAATATCTGGGAAGTGCAATAAAGCAAAGCACAATAAAACGATATGTGCTTGTACTAAAATTAAAGAAAATTTGAAATATCTATCAATGAAACAATCTACATTTATAAACAAATCCAATTGAAATGATAACTGAATAATTATATGCATGATATAATCATAATCATACTTGTATGGACTTAGGTCTGCATAAATATTTATACAAACTTGATAACAGGGATACAAAAAACCTAACTGTCCTCTTCTAGTGATAAAAATGTGGGTAGCAAATTTTTCAGGTTTGCATATATTAAAGTCATGTTTATATAACAGCAAAAAATGTCCAGGAAAAAATTACCACCGCATACATGTTGGTGAGTGAATTTCTTATCATGAGAATTATTGAGGAAGCTTTACAATACAAAACCCTGCCTTGTGCCATCACTTGCCAGTTTGGATTCTGTACCCTGCTTACAATCCCCAGCTTCCGATGCAAAGTTTAACGTGTGTGCAGCTGATTGGTGGAGCCTGGCTCATACGCCCTTGTCCCAGCTGCAAGGAATGCTGGGAAGTGAGTATCTGGCTTTTCAATACCTATAGTGAGAACAAGTCTCAACTTTCCACCTAATTTTGTAAGTAGGGAACTTCTCAAGCACAGAAATGGAGATTTAGATGCTGGTGGACAACCTCTAGAAATAGTGCTAAGTGCTATGAATTAAAAATAAAGCAGGTAAGAGGATAGAAAGTGATTGGATTTGGGGAGGGCTATTTTAAACAGTTTTGAGAAGGCTCTCAAAACAAACCTGATTGGAATGAGGAAGCAAGGCATGTGAACGTCTAGGAGAGTGGGGAGAAGATATCCAGGTAAAGCTAGGCTTGTTCTAGTAACAGGGAAAAGACCAATGTGTCTGTAACAAATTGAGTGAGCAGGAAAGAGATAAAAATAGAGGTCTGAGGGGTAAGCCAGGTAATTTAGCCCTTGTAAGCCACAGTGATGACTTTGGATTTTATTCCAATTGTACTGGAAAATTATCACTGAGATCTGAGAAGAGGACTCTGACTGACTTTTCAAAAAGTTTGCTTTGACTGCTGTGTGGACAGGAGCTTGTAAAGCAGTGGCCTTTTTGACTCAAATCTACAGTAAGAAATATATTTTACCTTGTGATGTAGCATAAGTAATTGAATACAAAGAGTCTGACAAAATAGTACTTACTACCTGTGAAGCACTCTAAAATTTTTCTGCTGTATTTTAGTCGAGACTGTTCTATTTTTTAATGATATTAAAGAAATTATAAGTAGGAGATTTTTAACAGGAAAAAAATGACATTGAAGTTAGAAATGTTCATTGGTGACAAGATATTCTGTTGCATTTTCTAATATAGATACATATTTTGAGATACCCCGTGGAAAATCAAACTTCACAATAAGCCTTAGGCAGTTTCTCAAGGTGCAACTCAAGGACCACTTGCATCAAAATTATGGGAAGCGGGGCAGTGGGGTTGACTTGTTACAAATGTGTATTCTAGGGCCCTACTTTGGATTTATTAAATCATAATTTCTCATGAAGGGGCTTAAGAATCTGCTTTTAACAAGCTAACCACACATTCTTATGTGTGGGAATTGTTTTTAAATTTTTCAGTATTTTCAGGTGATAATGCAAGGTTAGCTTTTCCTTATGAATACATTATATTTCATTAATATATGTAAACTCAGTGGCTCTTAAGACAACATTTCTTATCCCAAATTTATTGAGTTGTATATATTAAATATGTACAACTTTTTACATGTCAATCATATCAAAACGAAGTGTTTTTTTTTTAAAAAAAGGATACTATTTCTTAGCAATAATAGTACTGCTTACTATTATTATAAATTCACATATGAAATATGGAAAACACTTCAAATCAGTGCTTTTATTCAGTGCATCTGCTCCTATCACCTCCTTTAAATATATATTTTAAAATCAATACAAAAATTCCTTGAAATCTTTTCCTCCCAGTCCCAACCCTGTATCAACACTTGTCACTTCACATAATTTATCAAAAATAATCTACTTTTCTCTGCTTCGTTACCTTTCTTTTTCCCTTCCAAATGTTCCTAAAATTTCACTTCCCCAAAAAAACTTACCTATCCATGTTGAAATGTGGTTAAACACCATATAGTCACAACTCCACGATTCTAAGCGGTGTACAACAGCATCATTTTTCCATAGCTTTGCATGTCATTGAGTTTCACTGAACATTATGCTCTACTGCGGCACAGGTGGAATTTTCTCACCATGTCATTCTGTTTAGATGCATTCTGGATACAACAGGTTAGATAGTCTCTCTCAAAAGGGTTTCAAGTGTCATTAAAGGATATGAGAAATTTTTCTTTACTTGGTTGTATAAGGAAACACAGGAAACCCTAGACAGTACCTATGTTATGGCTAACACACAGGCAAAATCAGGCTCTAGTCTGGCACCTTTGATGTTGGTGAAGAATGGGGCTTAAGCCCTGATGTTATAAAGTCACTTTGTAAAATGTTTTCCAGTGTCACCTTTACTTTTACTGTGGATGGAATAATGTCCCCCATGTTAGTGATAAGACTATAGCAAAGACTGTTGCAGGGGCATTCTCCTCATCCCTTAGCTAAAGCAAAATATTCTGACGTATGCCTGCACGTCAGAGGAATCATCTCCCATCAATTCAACTTCAAAAACAAAAAAATGGGACAGAATTCTTATGTGTTCATGGGGAAACATGGGGTTAAAGTGGACTGCCTTTCAGGAAGTGTTCAGTTGACTTGCTATGTGGTGAGAGGCTGTGCAGTCCTAGCTAATGACTTGTAGGTACTGAATCCTCAGGTCTCTCAGGTGGTTTCAGTCGATCAGTTTCAACAGAATGATGAAAAGGTTGAGATAAAATAAACTGACAGTTGCTACTCATCGTAGGCAGCAAGCTGTACCCAGGCAGCTGAGACCCTGGGAGCCCTCTTTCTTAAACAAAGGCTTTCACTGCAGTGAGCAATGAACTCCAAATAAAAAAAAAAAAATAGGGGCAGATTGGCAGCTGGTGACCGACAGGAGGAGGGAAAGGAGGGAAACTGGGAAACACAGCAATTGTTGGCTAATTAGAAGCCATTCCCACCTACTTAATACCAACCCATTAAGCAGAAAACACTTTTCATCTTTCTCTCCTGCTTCACATGACATTATACTCAGATCAATACCCTCCCACTGGCTGCCTCAGTGCCGACAAATGAATGCACTGCAAGTTTAAGAATGCAGGAATTGATTTGGGACGGTGAAACTGCAGCTTTCACAGAAGATTTTCTGAAGATACTAATGCAGTGTTGGTGATGCTTAGATAAAGTGATCATATCTGTGAACTGACAGCTGTCAAAAACTGACAAACATAGGTGAAAACCTAAGCATGCTAGACTTATTTGAGCCTTAATAGCATACAGTTGTGTAAATTAATTTCCCCACTTTGGAGGGAACAACTCAAATATTTGGCTTAGTAAATTCACCATCACTACTACCATTTTCACCCTCTACACACATAATTTTTAAGATAACATATGGAAAGTATTATATAATAGGTGTATATAAAATTATCTTGCATTATCTTTTCAGCATGATGTTTGAGTAGAATTCTTTCATTAATGCCACTTTTAAATTTATGGGAATTTATCTCAACAACCCAAGTAAACTATTGGAAATTTATCTTAATGCAATAAGATGCTATTCATGGACCGTCACCTTCATATTATTTTGAACAATTTTCCATACTTGCTGGGTGAGTTCGGTGGCTCTCAGAAACAGATTCTAACGTAAATAATATTTACACGAAAATAATATATACCCAAAATGTTATTTTGATTTGTTTCAGTTCTGTGATTTTTATAAAAGTTAGATTTTTTTTTTCTGAGCCCAAATATCAGCTTCTAAATTCTATACAGATTTTGTAAATGAGATTCAGTTCCGGTGCACTATTTTCGAGACTGATCACAATATTAGTCAAATACTTAGAGATTTCTGAGTACAGGCTAGAAAGGAAAACAAAATGTTCCCCTAAGCAATGTTAAAACAACCATGAAGGGGTTGAGGAAATAGTGTTTCAGAAACCGAGGTCTAAATTCATTATCTAGAAGGTTGCTATATGAGACCGCCTTGGGATTTCAGAGTAGCGCCTGCAGTGGGGGAGCATTTATTGGAAATGGTGCTTGTCAGAAAGAGCAGAGCGTGGTGCTATGATTTCCTCCTTGTGCATAATACAAGTGAGGTCAGATTCAAATTATCTTTTAATAAGTGTGAGTAGAATGGATTAAATTTTACAAATTGATTCACCCGTGTTATTTTAAAACACATATGTCAAACATAGGTATGATTTTTACCCAGAGTATTGCCTGGCAGTGCCAGACTTTTATAGAGCAGACACCAACCACTTGCACGTTACACCTTACACACATCTGCAATCTGAAAGAGACCTCTAAAGAGGGTGCACTGGAGGAAGAGGAAGAGGCAGAGTCTTCCTGCTTTGAAATTATGGCTTGATTTCAAAAACCAACTCCACTCACAAGTTTTATTCCTCAGCAAGAATTTAAACTTCCAATATCAAGCCTTATGGGTAATTCACAGGAAACAACTTCTGGTGTCCCAAATCAACCAAGCTTACTATTTCAATTGGGAGTACGTTTGTGTGTGTGTGTGTGTGTGTGTGTGTGTGTGTGATATTTTTATGTACATTTTTATATATATGCTGTACATATATTCTTTAATAACTCAATTCTAATAGAAAGAATATGATTTCCTCAGTACTACTGATTTATTTTTATTGAGGTAAAATATACACATATAATTTACCATATTTATCATTTTTAAATAGTACCATTAATTTAGTAACCTTTAGTTAAATGTTCAAAGTCTTATTTCAGATTAACCATTAGTAAAATGCAAATAATATCAAAAGTGTTAACATCATTTTTTTTTTTTTTTGAGACAGAGTCTCACTTTGTTGCCCTAGCTAGAGTGAGTGCCGTGGCATCAGGCTAGCTCACAGCAACCTCAGACTTCTGGGCTCAAGCAATCCTACTGCCTCAGCCTCCCAAGCAGCTGGGACTACAGGCATGTGCCACCATGCCCGGCTAATTTTTTTTCTATATATTTTTCGCTGTCCAATTAATTTCTTTCTATTTTTGGTAGAGACGAGTCTC
>CAUYSK010051895.1:0-22914 GCA_963575035.1 Avahi laniger | reverse complement strand
TTAATTTCTTTCTATTTTTGGGTAGAGATGGGGTCTCGCTCTTGCTCAGGCTGGTCTCGAACTCCTGAGCTCAGAACGATCCGCCCACCTCGGCCTCCCAGAGTGCTAGGATTACAGGCGTGAGCCACCGCGCCCGGCCTAAGAGATGAGATTTTTCAGAGGAATTTGTTAGAAGTAACACATGTTATCCCACAAGAACTCTGTATAACACCAAGCATGATATTTTGACTCTAGAATAAAACTTACTTGATTGCTTTAGACATGACTGTATATACTTAAAAATTCACTCAGAGTTCCATTTGTGTTATTTGAGACATTATATATATGTACATATGTAGGTGTATTTCAATGCAAACATGGGTTTAGGTTCTATTACAATATGTATTTATGGCCTCACTATTCCAAGGCTTTCTATACTTCTCATGTAATACATTCTGTGACAGTCTCCCATTAAACCATCTACCAGGATTGACATTAGTTATGGGATAGAGTAGTCTCAGCTCTTTAGACATATAACTACTGTGCCATTTTGATGTAATTCTGTATAAATTTCAAACATTTCTATTTAACATAATCAAGTGGTATGAAATCTTCTTTTTAAATGGCAAGTGTACAGTACTAGCTCAATTGGCACTTAGCAACAGTCCTTTTACAATATGCACAATAGCTTCCAGCAGGGAGTTTTTTAAGGACCATCCTTTGAGAGCACAAACTCACACATGTACAATCAGTAGACATCAAGGTTCTGTCTCCAGTTCCCCTTGAGATGTTATTTAGCTAATGTACAAATGTTACAGCTAAGCTGTTAAGCCTGAAAAACAGAACACACAGTTGTATGCAGGTACACTCATTTTTCATTCTCTTGGTTAATATCTTCATATTCTAATTCTACATAAAATAATATCTAGAATGAATTGGGATTAATTTTTAGTACATAGGCATTTTTCATCTTTTAAATATGCTAGGAACATTTGTGAGTATAATTTTTCATAGTGGCAGAGCACCATGGAGTGGATACGCACTGAAAGAAGTTGCTTGATTATATAATACTTAGTTTTTCTGTCAGATTATAATTATGTCATAGGCTGCTGACACTTTCCATTGTAACAAAGGACATGCAATCCAGTATTAGTTGAATCTACAGCACACTCCTGGAAGATGGGGACTGGGTTTTATTTATCATCATATCTCAGTGCACTTGGTACCTGGCACCTATTTAATACTCAATCTCTATTTGAATGCATAAATTAATAATGAATGTGAAAAATAATTTTTTAATAAATCAAGGTAATCTTTTATACATTGCATACAAAAACTAAATTGATTGACATCATGATTTTTATGTTAAGAAAAAAAATAAATTATAAATTTTTCAGAAGAAATACTACCACATTTCTATCACATTTCTATTTTCTCCACTTACCTAAGAAATAAGTATTAGGGGCATCAAAACATTAAGGTTGCATCAGGGCCAATTAGGAATTTCTGATAATATTTGTATACCCAGTTTGAAGTTTATTCTGATGCAGCTTTCAAAACATGAACAGAGTAATTAGCAAAGTGTTGTGTACGATGTTTACCCAACAGGATCTCCATTTTCAATCCCACTTCAATCTAGCCTTCTCTTCACCATTTCCTGTTGCTTAAGCTGTGTTGACAACTCCTTTCTGTTTCCATATCCCTGAGTTGACTTACTGGTACCACTGAGATTGTCTGAAAGGGAGAGTGGGACACAGGAACTACTCCATAATCCAAATCCAGCTTCTTTTCCTATAGTTTGCATCTGTCAATTGACAAGCCTTGAATTCTTTAAATTGCTGTATGAAGCTGATGTTTTCTCTCTATCACAGTTGTATGTTTTGGGGTGATCGTGGGAGCCACGAAGGAGAAGATCAAGTTATTATGAGGGGACATCAACATCACATTTCTTTCTTTTATGTTTCTCTGCTTCGGTGATTAAATTTAGTTGCAAAAATCTCTTGATTTAAATATCTCTAGGCAAATGTTAGTGCCTCTTTTTCTCCTTTCATGTTTTCATCTTTCCTAGACCATAGTCTTTAAAGTAATGTCATAGTGATATTAATTTCATGGCAGTAAGGGAATTTTGAAAATGATTAATCAAACTTCTTCCCATTTGACAGATCCAAAAACTGAAGTTAAAGATTGTGTCTGGTTGAGATCGCAATAACAGTAATAGACCACTTGGCTCCCAGTTGACTGTTTTCACTTCCTTTCAAAATTGCTACAGAGAATACAGGATAGTTGTCCTTCAGTATCCATGGGGGATTGGTTCTACTTCTCGTGGATACCAAACTCCACAGCTGCTTAAGTCTGTGATATAAAATGGTGTAGTATTTGCACATAACCTATACACATCCTCTGGTATACTTTAAATCATCTCTAGATTACTTATAATACCTAATACCATGTAAATGCTTTGTAAATAGTTGTTACGCTGTATCGTTAGGGAATAATGACAAGAACAAAGTCTGTATATGTTTAGTACAGATGGAATTTTCTAAAAAGAATTTTCTATCTCCAGTTGGTTAAATCCATGGATAGGGAACCCATGGATATGAAGGGCTGACTGAATTCGTTTAGTTTAACTTTGATATTTATTAAACTTTAAAGTTTATAGATGAGTGGACTCTTGTTATAAAGTCAAATCAAACTTCATTACAGAAAAAAAATCTAAAAAATTTCAGAGGCCCTGAATTGGTCGCAATCCACTTCTTAAAAAACATTGTACTTATGTTTAATCCAAGATAAATCAGATAATTTTTCTTTATTTTTTGCTTCATCTATTCAAAACTGAGAACATTTAAGCAAGAAAAAATGGTATTTGGAAAAAGGGGCTTGCCCTTAATACCGCTGCCCAAAGATATCCTCTCTTGCCTATGTTGATACAGATGCTAATTTGAATCATTTTACAAATAAAGAGGAATAATAGAAGATCACACTTAGCACAAAAGGACTCAAGTGCAAACTATATAGTTAACCATGAGAAGGTACTTAGGATTCTGAGTCCCCATATGCAGCCTCCTTTTCAGCCTCTCTATTAACAATCATCGAGTGCTCTTGTTGGTCCAGGCGATATAAGATGGGCATTATGTCCCTCTGTCTACTGAATTATTTAAAAGCAATCCAAAAAGTCTCAAGATGAATACTGTGTAAGTTTCATGAAAACTGGCAACCTGCCACTGATGGCTTTTGCAAAGCCTAAATCATGGCAATTTGCAGTGGGATGAAGTCCGGAATTCTATACCATCATTTGATGGAGCCTCTTTCTTACAGTGTGCACATGATAACTGACCTCAGAATTACGCTACAAACTATGAAACTTACATAGGCCACGGACATACTGTTTACATGTATATAAAGGAAGACAGAAGGGGTTTATGTGTTGAAACTATTGCTCTCCATTTCTAATTTTCACTTACATGCAACAATATGTTGGGAAATTATTATGGAAATAAGAAGTTTTTCCCTCAGATTAAAACCACTGAAATTTTATTTTTAAATATATATGTCTCTGAGCAATAAGAAATATTAATAAAGAGCACTTATTTCTTTTACTCTAAAATCTGATTTTTAAAATAACTGGAGCTGGTTAGAACTAATGTCTAAACTCTTGTCAAAGCTAAATTATTGACTACTTCACAATTTGAAAAGCCATAACCAATTTAAACCATTAAAATCATCTGTGGAGAAAAATCGAAAGCCAAGTTTTGGGTGGAAAGGATTGAAAGTCCCCAAGATATTAAATTTAAAAGTTCATTCTCTTACCTTCAAAATTCTAAATTACGACATCATGACCCTGATGCAATATATTTTTAAGAGAGTGTTTTGGTACAGCACTATACGTAATTATTTCACTCCTCAGTAGAAAAGTCCATCATTCAAAGGGAATAAAGCTTTAAGAAAGTTATAAAGTCCATTTCTTTAGAAACATATGTCATTTACATCACTAAGTTATACTGTACAATTGTATCCTATCAAGTTTTGGGACACCTGCCTAATGTAATATTAGTTTTTCAAAATTGTTGCTAGCTCTTTTTGAGATATAAGCCTGAGAGCAAGTCATTTTTCAATGGCAAATAAATAAATAACTCCAAAATGACAAATCACTGAAATTAAAATTATATTTCATGATGATTTTCTGTTTTATCAAGTATTTGATAATCTTTGTCTAAATACCATTGTTCTAAGGTTTCTGCCCTAGCAGCTTACACAATTGTTTTTGCTGCCAATTTAAACTTACTTTTTAAATGAGTAATTTAAGCCAGAAAAGTTAAATATTATTTGGGTTTGCTTTTGAGTTGGAAATAGAGTTTGATTTGGCACAGTGATAAGTAAAAAAAAAAAAAAAAAAAAATCTGCTCCTACTGAATCACATGTAGAAGATCTACTCAAGTTCTTGCATCTTTCCATAAACCACTAAAAGGTAAATAAGCAAAAAGTGGTATGGAAACCAAATAAATGCATTTTCTAAGTAAGAATTTTTTGACAAAACTCCCTCATGTCTTTTGTTTATAATCACTGTTACCTCCCAGAAGAGACATTACTCATAAAATATTGAGAGAACATTCTATACCATAGCATGCTATGATTTGTTTAATTCATTTTTATGCCTATGGCCTTACAGGAAGATCATTTCGTCTATTTATATTGTATTATGATTTGTTGGATCTATTCAAATCTATGACTACTCACACATGTACATACAGAGAAAGAGAGAGACAGAGTGCATTCACTAGAGTTAAACATTTTAGAATTGGTCTTTGAGTAAAATAAATATACTGTCAATATCTACATGATTAGAGAGAGCAAATGACTGAGATAATACCTACTTCTAATGATTTTTTGAGAGTTCGGAAAGATAACTATTTTAACTTTTTAGATGAAATGAAACGATCTACCTATATACTTTCTTATGGTAGCAAAAATGTCTTCACTCTATCTTCTCCAGGTATCAGAGCAATTATCAAATATTTATGCCCTCAAAAATATGTTCCATTTCAGGATGGTAACTATTTAGAAATGAATCAGTAAGGGAATCCTTTCCAAGAAAAATTGGTCCAGTTAAGAAGTCCCTAATAATTTAAAAGTAGCAATAGTTCAACTCAGCAAACTTGACTGTAAAGTATTATATCATGAGTAAATACAATTTTCTTACATTGAAATAACCCAAAACCTAGATTCTTTGGAAGAGAACCCCATATTAGTGAAAAGTAGTCCAAAGGTAAATTCCCAAGGTCACATGTGTCACTTTTATTGGTGATTAGGCTGGCTCTTAGAAGACATACTTTCCCTCTTTATTATTTTGGCTTAAGCATGAACAAAAGCCTTTAGCTTGATACACTTCAACGTGACTGAAACTGAAACTTAGAAAATGCTTTGAAGGTTTAAAAACTTTATTAAATAATTTGGAATATCAAAAGGAAAACACACCAAAAAATTACCAGGAATACATAAACACCTGAGTTAAAATGTAATATTATTGAATATATCTTTTATTACCATAGGCCTTTTTATCAAAGAGTTCACAGTCTACTTAAGTAATGTTCATGTTAAGAAATACAGGTGAGAGAACATGATTATTATAAAATATATATATATATATGTATATTGCATAGATGAGGGGTCTCACTTCATTGCCCAGTCTGGACTCAAATTCCTGGGCTCAAGTGGTCCTCCCACCTCAGCATCCTGAGTAGCTAGGACTACAAGCATGCCTGGTTGATACTTTCAATATTAAATGTGCAAGAAACAGTCTTGACTTCTAGGGGAAGTCTTCAAGGAAGGATAAAGAATAAAAGTTGTTTGCAGTTGTGAGCTGGAGTTAGCACATGCCAGTTCTCAAGAGCTGATTGTGCACATTTCTTCCCAACTCTCAGTTTTTAGAAAGGTCACATTGATAGCTTGAAATTGGCTTTGATGTGTGTTTATATCATCAAAACTAGCAAATACTATAAATCAGGGATTTTTTGTTTGTTTATTTTTGAATAGCCACTAAATATTTATCAGCATACTACTGGTTACTCACCAGTAGTAAGACAAAGAAGGAAAGGAGATCCAAGCAGAAGAGACAGCATGTGAAAGGTGGTGATTCATGAAACAGTACACTTTTGGTGAACTTCAAATGCATCAGTATTGCTGGAACACAGTGTATGAGAAGAGAGAGACAATATATATATCAGAAAAAAAATATGCAGGGATTTGGCCATAGTGGAGACTTGTACAGAATGTCAAAGAGCTTGAGTCTTATCCAACAGATTGTTGTTTCACACAGTATGGTTCTTCAATAATGCACATTAAAATCACATGAAAAATTAAGGATCCTGATTCCTATTCTAAACTTCCTGAATAAGAATCCCCAGAAGCGGGCTCAAAAATATGTATTCTAAAGATGAATCTCAGATATCTTAATGCTTACTCAAGTTTGAGAAATGCACTGAATGCTTTTAGGTATAGTTGTGACAATATCATTTTTTAAATCTTTTCATGGTGACTTTACCCCCAGTCTATCCCAGGAAGGATCTCAGAAAGGAAAAGAGGTACTACAAAACGGGAAAGAGATGTTACCTTTGGGGAAACCATTTTTGTCAGGATTTCTCAATCTCAGCACTACTGATATTTGTAGCTGGACAGTTCTTTGTTGTGAGATGGTGTCCTGTACATTGTAGAATGTTTAGCAGTACCCATGGTCTCCGTGCACTAGATGCCAGTAGCACCTCCCCTAATTGCATTCATCAAAAATGTCTCCCGACATTGTCAAATGTCCCCTGGAAGGCAAGGGCACTTCTATTTGAAAATCATTGCTCTCTGTCTTTGGCTATTCCTTCAGTCAGCCCTTACTGAGGTAACTCATAATGGAAATGACCTTGCTCCACAGTTGAGACAATTCCCAACAACCTATAAGGTTGACTTTACCATTGCAGGACTTGCAGGATAACCATATCTTAATATTCTACAGTGATCATATAATTTACTTAACAGGTATTGCAGTATATTTACTTAATAACGGTTTGCATTTTCATGAAAATAATATTGACAATTACTTAAAGGCCTGCCTCTTTCATCTCCCGACCTAATCCTAAACCACCTCCCCACTCCCTATGCAGTATCTACAATTCTTTCTCATAAAGTTACTTTTTTAAGGTTATGACTTCTCTATGGATGTACTTCATTAAAATGAAAAAATAGTGGATATTCTTTGTGAAAAATATATTTTATCCCACTAATAGGAATATTCTCATCTAGATGGGCAGCTCCATAGTGAAAGAAATGGTTTCTCTTTCATCCTTGTATCCCTAGCACATATTACATCATTTGTTACGTAGGTGTCTATCTTCCAAAGGATAGTTTTATAGGACATAGGATAGGAACAAGGTTAGTTTTAATGCTAGAACAGGGGGTAGAGAATATTGTACAGCAAAGAGTGCTTTCTGGATTTAGGAAGTGAGGAAGAAGGGTATCAGAATAAGAAGAGCATCAGAAGGACAGTGGGAGTGAGATAGGAGGAAAAAAATGGCTCATTGGGGATTTTTAAAGGGCTGGCTTTGGTAATTTGATTCCTCCTGATTGTTGCTTTTTTTTCCCCAACGCTTTTTATTTGATGATTTGGACTACTGGATAATACATGAGACAACTTTAGGCAATGTGTGAGAAAAATGTCTCTCTACATTTTTCTGGTATAGTAACTTCCTTGTCATAGTTGGTAAACTTCCAGATTTAAGCAAGTTCTGAATTTTTATAGATAGTGACTATTTGCTTGCTAGGATGGTGGCTTAGTTGGTAGACTGTAACATTCACCAGTGTGAATATTCCAGAGAATGCTCTTTGACAGCCCAGAGATTGTATTTCACAGTATCTTGTTGGCATTTTACATATTGATTTAATGTCTCTGGTAGCTCTGAGGAAGATGTTTGGTATTTAGTAATTGATATTTCTAGTAGCAAAAAAATTAATCATGTAGTTATAGGTCCAGATATTCTTTTGCAAATTTTTCTAATGAAAATTATACAGCTCATAAAGTACATTCCGGTAAGAATTGACATCTCCTAAAATTTCAGCAATCATAAATTGACTTTCATAGGACTACGGTTCACTAATATTTGTTTGCCAAACTGTCGTGTCCCATAAAAAATTTGAGTCTTGAAGAACAGCCGTCAGCTATTCTGATTACTCATTGGTTTAAATGCCATTGCCTAGTGTTGGTTGTCAATTCTCACAAATTGCAGCTGTCATTTCTTGCTTTTAGATATGAATCGGATTGTCATTTTTTAAAGCATCCTCTGGTGGATGCAATACAATGCAATAGTGTGTGTGTGTGTGTGTGTGTGTGTGTGTGTGTGTAATATATGGAGAGAAAGTGAATGTGCCCTCTTTTATTAATATTATCTGGTTATGATAGTTTTATTCATGCAATACTCAAAACTATGGCAGATAGAACTCTCTCCCATTCTCACACTCACACACACACACACACACACACACACATATACACACACACAGGTACACAGATGCATGCATGCACACATCATTAAGAGATGACTTAAGGATGAAAACAGAAGTATTTTTTTTTTAACTAGGATGGTAAGGAGACCTCTTTACAAAAAACACTCTATAATCCATAGTGCCTGAATTTCCATCACATAAGTTATCCCAGAAAATTTGCTTTGTTCCCGTCAAAACAAGTACAGATGAAATTAATTATTGAATGAGGTGGTGTGGTAAATCCCTAAGCCCTAATGACATAAGGATGAAACCATTTACTAAGAGTGAGTTCTGAATAAAGAAGAAAAAAAATGCCAAACTGTAAGCAGGGGAGGTAGGAGGGCCAAAGTACACTATCTGTTCCATAATTTTGACTAAAATGATTTATAGGCACCATTGGTGACGTAATGTAGTTGAGATGTTAAATGAGAATTGAAATTTATATAAAAGTAATGATACGTTCATTATTTCTACCTTACCTTATCAGGATAAATGTTCAATAAGATCACACAAATGCCTACAATAAACATTAATTCCCAAAAAATCGTTTTTAAGAATCCAAGTAATTAAGAATGAAATTTAATTTTCCTTGGATATTTGTCATAAGTAAGACATGACACTTAGGGCACCTCTACTGGCCTCTATTTTTAAAAGAAACTTGGTAAATTGTTTTGTTGCACAAAAAGGAAATGTATTAAATACAAATAGAAAATACAGTAATTCTCTTTTCTGCCCTCATTTTTTGGGATGTATGGTTATTATTGTTCCAAAGGGAGATCACATGTGAAACGAGAATGAGAAGCAGATAAAACTGAGCATTCGTCAGCAAACATGGTTTAATTTTCCCTGCCTTATTGTTTAATTATCGATTATTGGCATAATCAATCATTTAACTATCTTTGTGAATTGACATTTTTCTAAAGAGAACTGGCTGGATACCTCTGAAAAAGTCATCTGTTTCCATTTAGATTCTGAAGAGAGAAGGGTAAAAATAACATACACAAAGAGAAAACTTTCAACTTAGCTACTTGACTGTCATACCCAATCTTACCACATCCAATATTCAAAAAGTTGAAGAGGTTAAACACACACATTTAGTTTGATTTCTTCCATTGTGCGTATGTGTTTAAAATATATGCTCAGTTATATTTTTGTATTCCACAGAGAAAAAGCTTACTTGCTTAAATTCTATCCACATGTATTTTTGACTGGAGAGAATGTCTGTCCTTTTTTCTTCTGAGTAAGGCATTAAATTAGCTCAGTGAACCCAATTGTTTAAAAACAAGAATTTGACAGACTGAGTAAGAATATAGTTTATTAATGGAACCCACATTTATTTTATAAATAAATAATAGTGCTACTAAAAACATTCCTTGCTATGCAAAGAAAGGAGAAAAATCTTATGAGTAGATCCATGAAAATGTACTCTTGTCCATGTGTCAAATTGGAAATTAATAGCTTAATAATATATTTTAATTCTTTTACCATCTCTGAAAAGTTGATATCATGTTTTTAGTTGTTATTGAAAGTTTCTAGGGCACCAGTCATGTGGTTCCTTCTCATTGTCTCCATCCTTTCTTTTTTTCCCCAAGAAGTAATATATGTAAAAAGCCCAATTAAGAACAAGTCAGATTTTTTGGGGGGTGTTGATCTATTGATTAAATGATTGGAAGCTTCTGTCAACATGTGGATGGGGAAGTAATTGGGCTTTTAGATTCAAGAAAGTTCTTTACTGATAATTTGAGCATTGTGTGGGTAGCTTATAAAATATCAGCTAGATTAAATCATATATGAATTAGGAATTAAACTTACACTACAGGTGTATGAGTTTAGTATCTATTACCAATACCCCCTCATTAGGGAGTTTGCAATAATTTGCTCTGCAGGAATGGCTGAGCCAGTATTTTAGTTCTGTCTTCCTAACTGCCTTCTTGTTCTTCGGTGTGTAGCAGAGGTTTATAAGCTCTCTCTGCGTTAGGCATAATGGTCAGTGTCTATTCTCAGGATGTTGATCTTTTTGCTACATGTGTGATTTTTTTCTTTCTAGTTTCCCTTTCATGCGCTATGCTGACTTTGTACCTCACCTGTGAAGTCAAAGGATTTTGCGTTCTCCAGCATGCGACAAACAGGGTCACGAACGTCCACCAGCTGCAGACCCAGCTGAGCCAGGTAGGCAGCTCAGCTGGGCCCACAATATTATCAATCACCTACAAATTATCATTCATAAAACCAATACCAAATAATGAGCCTTCTGAGTGGCAGTATTGATTACATGCTTTCAGAATTGGTCCAGACTATAACCTGAGGGTCCTGCCCTACTCTGTCTTGAACTTCAGTTCTGCACTGGAACTGGTACTCTGTCTTCTTCCTTTCTCAGTTTGATTAATGCATATAAAATCTCCTGCGCCTTTACCCAGTGCAGTGGCCAGAAGTGCTCACCTGTTTGCTAACTTTTTGGCCGGGGCGAAGACTGTGCTCATTGCGGTTGAGCCTGGAGGGGGTCCCCTCACTTTTCCCACTTGAAGCAGGAAACTTACCAGGACTGTGGGGCCAAGAATGCTGCTAGGAGAATTATGAGGCAGAGGGGGCTGGAAAAAAACAGAGTAGAGCCAAGATACAGAAACCAGAAAGATTAAAAAAAATAAAATAGAAAGGGAGTCGATTTAAAAAAAAATGAAAGCTAAAGTTATGAAGTCAAAAGTATAGAGATTAAAAAGAAGAAATCAAAGGAAAATAACTTCTGAAAAGGAGAGTGATCTCAAGTGATTGCCTGGAACATCGATTTTCAACGATGAAATCCACAAGGTGCTTCATAATTCTTACTAGCTTAATGAGTCTTGAAACATGCACAACCTAACACCTAACACCAGTACTTTTTATTTTTTCATCTTCCTTTGTTCATCTGGTTCTGGCATCAATGTCCATTCCAGTTCAAACCGAAAGTTGACCAGCCAGGACTGCTTTGCTGCTCTTTGCCTTATTTCAATGGTTTCTCGCCACCTGGATTCCTGCTACCCTGGCTTGCCTATTAGATTGATGCACTTCATGGCTATGTCTTTGACTGACATGTATGTGTGTACATGCAGGTGCCCACAACATGCTTAGATACCTGTATGAGCCATTAGCCTTCCTGGATGCCCACAGAGTAAAGCCACGGTAGCTAGATTCATTTCTCCAGTCCTTGCCCTCCCTCTTCCGATTTCTTCCTGTCCTTGTGCAGCCAAACTGTTCTGTTTTTCACACGCCTTTTTACTCACCAGTGCAGCCCAAGACAAGGCGTTATTCTCTTATCTTTGCTCTCTGAGTTCTACTCTGAAGCTGCACCACTCTTTCTTAAGTGCTACCCACCTCATTCTCCTTTGTTCTGTGCTGTTGACATCTATTACAGTTATACATTCTTTCTTTCATTTGGTACAAACCTTCCAAAGACCTTCTGCCCAATAGGAAGGACAAATTTTCACCCCTTATGAAACCTTTAGGCAGGGAAAGGACTGGTTTCTTGTCAGAACTCTAACAGGAAGACAGTGATAACATTCTAAATATTTAACAGTCAGTATAGCAGAGGCAATAACCTATCAGAATGATATGGCCTCAATGCTGGAGGCCTCTTGCTATGCCAGGCTCTAACCCTTTCTTTGAGGGATTGTGGGAAGGACAGGGAATCCTTGAAGAGCTGGAAACTCCCAGGGAAACAAGGAGTACTTTAAGGGCTAAATAGATACTTAACAGCCAATATGAAGACATTTCAATATTTATATACATGGTGTACCCATATCAGCTATATTGGATCTGCAAGTAAAACATCTCCCTACTATCAGAAGCTCTACAATTGATTTGTTCTTGACTTTAAACAAACTCCCTACTTAAAAAAGTTGCCAAGGCTCAAAAACTATTAAGAACCCACATACAAACTTATATTTCTTCAATTCAACTCTTTATGAATTATAAACCGCTTTTTTATTACAAATTATCTTATTTTTACTGATGAATTTTCAAGGTTAGTGGCATTCTTCCAATTTATTTACCTTAATGTGTGGCCACCGTGTGCCAGGCATTGAGGATATGGCAGGGAACACACAAAACAAATTCTTGCCTGCATGGAGCTGATATTCCAACCTTGAGGTTTTAATGCAAAATTTTAAGTGACAGAATTGTGCATTGTAAAAAACCCACATATTATATGCATTTAATTGTTCATGCTATGCTTTTTAGTGCTAAGATTTTTGCAGGCCAAAATCTGCTTTGCTGAGTATGTCTGGCAGTGAGCAAGAGTGTGTGTATGTTTGCACACCCAACAAGACAGAAAAACAGAAATGCTATGTGCTGTGAATGCATACACAGACAGAAAGAACAGCCCCTTACATGGAAATGTTTAAATATTGCTTACAAACAAAAAGGTTGTACAAAATATGATTAGGTATAAAGGTAATGATGTAAGTTCCAAATAAATGCTTTAGTATTCCATAGTGCACACCAGCAAACTTAGGCAAAGGGCAGATCATGTGAGCAAAAAAGGCTGAGAAATATTTGTCCATTTCTATCCATATTGAGGCCCATTTTCTCCCAGGATTCTAAACTTCTTTTGGCAGTGGGAGGAATCCTGTTAATTTTATTTATCCCACATAGATAGTCAAAACCCAGGTTGGAGAGTGGGCATTCTGGTTTTTCTCTTTCCTGTACACTCTAAAAGGCAGCACAGAGAGAAATGACCTAGAGTGAGGGAAATTGGGTGATAAGCACCCAACAGTTTAGTTTTGGATTTCATGTGCTGTACTTGCACTTGAGAGGGAGTCTGTCCCCCAAACAGTATTCTATTGTTACCACAATAAGCGTGCTGTCTTTTCCAAGGAACCTGATGGGGTGCCTGCTGTTAAGTGCTAGATTAGGTATCTTGTGCATTAAATCGACTAGCTAGATAAATATAGAGTTCTCAGTTTTCAGAGCATGTATATTTTAAAAAAATATTTAATGAAAGAAGTCAGCATGAGAGTTGGTATTTCCCCCCAAATATTGAATAGAGTGAAACTACAAGGTCATAAAAATAAATCTATCTGAATCTTCTGCCAGTTTTTCAAAGGCGTGTGGGAGAATGTTAGAAAAATTGGAAAAACAACGCATGAGTTACAGATGGGGTAAACATAATAGTTTCTGTAGGTGATCATGTTGTGCCGTCTTTGCCCTTTGTATCTCATCACGTCAGTCACGAGGGAGGGCTTAGGTCTTGAGATGGAAGCCGGAATCCTGGGAGTTGTGCTGACAGTGCAAATGCAGTTCCCTCTCTTGATCGGCACTTGCATTACTCTCCACAGAACAAACACAACAAAACAAAACAACCCACCCATCTTTGTCACTTTCCAGGATAGAGATTAACAGATAAATAACAATTAAAGGGTCACTTAAAAAATCACAAAAAAAAAAAAACACTTGAAATTAGGGATTACATGAAAGAAGAAAAATTGTACATTTTAACAATTTTGAAAGTTCACAATCTTTATGTTTGCAAATAGTGTACAGAAAATATGAAAATAAGTAACAGGTTAACAGTTCTAACACCAACATAAACAATGAACTTAGTATAGCATACCTATGAACTTTCTACATCAGGACGGTTCTAAAAGTCTTTGGAAGAGTGCTGATAGACACAAAATAACACTCATGATGGAAGTTATTTTATTAATAAACATATGTCTGTTGATTTAAATAAACAAAGAATTTCATATTGCAATGCTTTGTCAACAATATTCTAATTCCCATAAAACTCGAGTTTATTACAGAGCACTGCTTAGTCCTGTGGAATCTCAGCAATGACACAGACTTTCAGAGCTTGACGGCTTCCTGTCTCTAACCAGCCACATAACATTTGAGGCACAGTGTTATGGAAGAAGCTCTTGGGAAAATTATCTGAAGAGGACTTGAGAACCGCAGGCACTGAGCGTGATGCACTTTTCCTTTTAGGGAAATAGCTGCCATATTTGCTATGTTTTCCATACAGCTGATATTTAAAGTTGGAAGGGAGTTTGTGATAAAATAGTAAAGATGAGCCTATGATTTATGTGTTTTTAATGGATTAATCTATTTATGCATTTATTTTAGTTGGGCATTGGGTTTTCTGGCTTACAGAGAGCATCCTTCCCCAGGAAGTTCTGCTTTTGGCTGCTAAGGGAGGGTAAGGGATAGCTGGGAAAGGAACATAGGATCTGTTTAATTTGTCTAATATGACATGGCTTTAAGGTTTTTACATATCTCCTCAGAACTCTGGAGTGGGAATATTTCCTACTCCGGGCTGATATGCCATTGTATTATTTGGTGTTAGAAGTATAAACATGAGTTTCCGGACGGGGCATCGGGGTGCTCACTTAACACACGTATTTTCCAACATAGACAATAGAAAAAATCAATCAATCTAAGTCTTTTTGTTCCATGCCATGTTTTGACTTTTATCAATTTTTGCTGGATGTTCCACCTTTCCTTCCAATTTGTGTAAAACCTGCAAGCTGTATATGTCAAACATTTATCAGTCAATGTGATCCTAATTGCGCAGCTATTATTTAAACAAAACTGCAATCACTAATGTTAACAGCATGTTATCTGCCTGTGGCCTGGAGATTTGAACCTATACTATATTATTAACTTTTACTTGCATATAAAGGAAATTTAAAATTTGTAATTATTCTGTTATTTGAAGTCTTGTTATATAATAACATGTGTTTATATATGTGATCATTATTCTATCAGTTACACAATAATCAACATGCTCTATCTCCTTCAAACTCTATGCCCCAAAACTCTATTCCATTTTCTTAATGGAAAATGTATTATTTTGATTTATAACCAAAAAGTTTTTTTAAAATTTTAGATGCAAATTTATTCAATGGAATCTCATAGTCTGACTCTGTAGTTGAATAAATTAAGGATTTTGATTCATTTTGTTTTGATTTAATTCAACTTGACCCAGTTGATAGCCCATTTTTATGCTGACATCCCCCAGGAAAACAAAAAGTATAGTAAAAATTGTTAACCATGGCATTTTATAGTTCGTGTTTCAAATTGAGAGCAAAAGTTATGCAAATAGATAATTTGTTATATTTCTCTGAAATATAAACTGACGTTTTAAACATTTTTAAGAAATAAATTAATTTTAAAAGGTTACCTATTTGACTTTTTTAACAGTTGTTATATTTTAACAGCTTTTAAAGTTGGTCCTTTTTTTTATTCTTCATTTGTTTCTCGTGTTACATTTCCTTTTGCAGCATTATTAAGAGATACTGAGTACAATTAAAATGCTCTCTTACTAGTATTATTGAAATTGATTTCAACACGACTGATTGGTATTTTCAAGTTAAAACAGACTCATTCATGCTCATGTTTAGCTCAATTTGTCATTGTTATCCACATAAATCTGCTGTACATATGTGTACTGCTACTGTGCGGAAGTGGAAATTTAGCCCAATAAACAACAAATGTGATACCTTGACATTTACTACAATAAGAATCACTGCTTAAAACTATCTCAGCTTATTTAGGATGTTATTTTAATTTAGAGTATTCAAATGTTATCCCAGTTCGGTTCTTATATATATGCTGGTTTGTATGGCATAGGGTGAGGATGTGAATAATGAAAGGAATTGAACTTTTTGTTCTTTCAAAATACTGAGGAAATATAGTCCTGTATTAAGAAACATTTTAATATAAAACTACTGGATAATTAGGAGGGATATGTGGTAGTAAAGATACTTTAGCTCTTACATTTTTTATCACATTGGGGCTATTTTTTTCATTTTCCACTTTTATTATTAACCTTTTTATAGAAAATTGGCTTACCAAGAATTTATGAATTAATAAGTCTATTATAATGATGAATGATAATTACCATTTAAATCCTGACTCATTCATCAGCTTGTTCACTGCATGTCAGGTGACACAAGAGTGTATGATTACTTGTCTGGTGAGTATTTTTCAATGGATTGTTATACTTCCTTGAACTTTAGATCTTCATACCATGGTTTTAAAAGCATGAAAAATGCAGTTAAGTAGTTTGACGCAGAAATTACAGATCGTGCTATAAATAACAGAAGAAGAAGTGACTTCAATATTTTTAGAAGATTGTTCTTAAGTTCTAGTGACAAATGTAGAGTACTCAGTTGGTTCAAATGAAAAGTTCATATACAGACAGTTCCAAGGGTTGCAGAATTGGTAATGTTATAGTAGCTAAACTAGTCACTATTCAATGTCAAAGTGGAAAGTTTTGGCTTTCAATACATCAGAAACCTCAGGGATATGAATCAGTATTCTCTATGCTGTTCCCCACAGAGAGGCGCCTAGTCTTCAAACCATGCCCATACTTGCCGACAATTTAAATAGACACAATAGGATTAGATAGACCTTAGGCAACAGATGTGGGGCTGCTCGGAAGTTTTCATTATGGGAATCAAAGCAGCAGAAAATTTTCATGTTTACAGGTTGCATATGGTTTTCACTCACTGGGTGGTAGTCAATCAAGGTATTTTGAAATTGCAAACATTTTGTTAAAATGTAAATTCTCCCCCCCACCACCATTCCTGACAATGCACAGACTTTTAAAGCAAATAAATGTATGCTATCTGTTCCACTTCAGGTTCAAATTAAACTTCTTGTGCGAGTGGCATGGGAATTGAAAAGAAGATATGATTTGGGATCCTCAGGTTGACTTTACCTCTTTGACAAAGCCTGCTATAACAAAAAGGGATGTCTAGTGATATTAGCAATTGTGTGCTCACCAAACAAGGATGTGTTAAATTGAAGTCTGTAATTTCTGTACTAAAGATCACAAATCTCTTAAAACACACATTTTTACAAGCCCAGCAATCATGCTAGACATTGAGAAATCTTCCTTCCCATCACTGTTTTCATTTTAAATGCCTCTTCATAGCATTCGTTTTAATTCGTTCTATGATGTAAAACTTTCTGTAAAGGATGAGTTGAGTGTTTGTACATGATTTCCCATTTCAAAACCATGAAGACCATAAATTTGGGGAAAAAACATTAAACATTGTAATCTAAAACCATGGTTCTCAAATTTTATGGTACATCAGAATCACCTGGAGAGCTCATCAAAGCATAAATTGTTGGATCCCACTCCCCAAATCCTGATATGGTAGTTTTGGAGGAGGGCTTGATAATTTGCATTTTAAGGAATTCCCAGGTATATTAGTTTCCTATTGCTGCTATAACAAATCACCACAAACTTAGTAGCTTAAAACGCATGAATTTATCATCTTACAGTTTTGGAGGCTCAAAGTTTGAAATCAGGGCTTAAATGATTATAATAGGGGTGATGCATTCTGGAGCCTATAAAGGCAGATTCATTTCCTTGCATTTTCCAGTGTCTAGAGGCTGACTACATTCCTTGGCTTATGGCCCCTTTCTGTATCTTCAAAGCCAGCAGTGCTTCTAGCAGTGGTCTATTCTCTCCTCTCTGACCTTTCTTCAGTTATTACATCTCTCTCTCTCCCTCTAACTGGAACTCTACTGCCCTTCTCTTATAAGAATCCTTGTGACTACATTGAACCCATTCGGATCATCCAGTATAATGGCTTCATCTCAACATGTTTAACTTATTCACACCTTCATCCCTTTTGCCTTGTAAAATAACGTATTCACAGGTTCTGAGGATTAGGACATCTTCAGGGAACTATTTTTCAGCTTTCAATACCAGGTGATACTGATGTTGCCACACTTTGAGAACCACTGATAAAAAAGATAGGGAAGAAATAACCAGCAACATCTACTGCTGTTTATTACAAAATACATTGAGAATGACCAAATCCATTTTGGCTAAATGTTACTATTCAGTAATGGTTGTACTGAATTAGCGCAAATCATGGTTCTCGATCTTTGATTATGAAAATCAACTGGGAAGTTAAAGACAAAAACAAACAAAAATCCTTCAAAGCCCAGGCCACTCCCAGACCAATTAACCCAGAACCATTGGGGATATGAATGAATCATTCATCAGTGTTTTATAAAGCTCCACCATTGATTCTTGTGCAGTCAAGTTTAAGAACTACTGACATATGTACATATAGAGCAACAGCACCTTGAAAGGTCTCAGACATAGGGTGACGAAGTTAATTGTGATTGTGGTAAAATAAATGTGAAACTAAAGAATTCAAAAAGGAAAGTTCTTTTTGAAACAAAATAATAGCTAACTATACAGCACTATCAGTAAAAAGTATTCTCATACTTTATCTTATTTGAGATCCTCATTTAGCCTGTGTTTAGCCCATGTGTAAGTATAGCAGGTAGGATTATTTTTAGTCTTCTTTTTCAAAGATGAGAACAATGAATTTCAGGGAGATGCATTACACAGTTAATAAATCACTTTAATTCAAATTTCATCTCAAGTCTTGTGCCTTTAAAGTCTTTCTATTCTGATACCATACTGCTATAAAAAGTCCAAATTAGGTGTTGCAAACTCAACTTCAGATACATAAATGAATCAAGCGTGATATGTCAAAGACTGTAGAGAGTGGTGGAAAAGTAGAGAAGAGAGGACATGTGCTATGCTTAAAGGCAGTCGAGTTTACATTGTTTTTAAATCAAGGCCAAACAAAACACATGCTCAAGCCAGATTCAAACCACCTGGCTGCCAGTTTGCTACTGCTAAAATACAGTCAGTTTTCCACTTAAATGTTAGTTTCCCAGCTTCTTACTCTTCAGTGCTTTATTAATGTTTTCCACATACAGCCTTAAACCTTTGGGGTATAATTGACAGTAATTGTCTTCTTGAATCTCTCCTTCATCTTTTCTCTTCCTAAATTCACAGATTTGGCACACACATGTGTAGTGTCATCAGAACTGTTTGTCAGCAATCCAGCAGCAGCTAGTTGTGGCAATGCCACCACGAAGCATGCATTTCCAGGATTGAATTCACTTTTTAAATCTAGAAGTTCATAGAATATCTTATTGTTTGCCAGGCCTCAAACTAGGACCAGACCTAATACGTCGCTTCTTTCCACTATACATATTTACTCAACGAATTTAGTGTGCATGACTAGAATCATTTTTCCGTACATATTATAGCAACAGTGGGCTCTTTAGTACCAACTAAATGAAGCTTGAAGAACTGTTATGTGAAAGCCAAGTGTTACAAAGGTAGAACTCAAAGGCAGGCCTGACTTTCTTGTGTGGTATGGAAATCAGTCTCAGTTGTTTGTACTAACAACAAGCATCAGAACAGCAGAGTGACAGGACTTAATACATCTGCCTGCAGATTTAGCCAAAAGCCTAGAAATAAAAACAGGTTTCCAGTCTCAACAATGAGAAGATTTCTCTAATTGTTCATAGATTTATGTTTATGTATTACTTTATTGAGAAAATATGTAGTGTTTGTTTTCAGTGTGCCCAGTACTGTACAGTTCTTGATTTCTCTCTTTTTTTTTTTTTTGTCACTATATTTAGGTTTCACAGAGAAGTAAGAAAGTAAACAAACATTTCAAGTCAACTCAGAAGAAGGCCCTAGCAAGAGCCTTTGCCTGTAGTGGCAGGAACTTTGCATGCAGTGGCATAAAGCTCATGTCCTCCCATTTTCCATGGAGGTGGTATGTGTGTTGCATTCTAGCTATGAGTGATGAATCAAAATGTCTCCGTAAACAAATATAACATCAAACAGAAGTTATAACACAAAAAGAGTGTAAAAGGAAGGATTTCGAGGTCTTGTGTTGCCAAGGCGAGGGGGTGATCAAGAATTCGTTTTGAAGGTTGCTCTTAGCCTTCTGTGACTCACTGGTGCACATCTCCCCGAGACCAATCTCCCATCGTGCCCCTCCCCCATGCCACGGTACACGAAGGTTTTAGGGCTTCCCAACACTCAACTCCATCACGTGATCACCCCTGTCTAAGGGCTGAGTTTGCCTCTGGAATCTGTTCCCACTGTGCTTAAAAAACTTTTCTTTATTGTTTCTCAACATGCTCTGTTGATTTTAAAACAATTATCTTCTATCCAGTCTCCTGTTTCACGTATCATTTATGTCCCATCCTTTCTTCCTGCTTTCCCTTGTGTGATCCCCTGGGTTTAAATGCTATACTCTCAGTCCCTTCAAACTCTACACATCTGGCATCTTTCATGAAGACATTGATCTGACTTCTTTCTGCAGCTCCACAACACTAAAATCTGTAATTCAGAACTTCTTTGAAACTGGTTTCGAATTTATGTTAGTTAGTCCCCAACTCTTAAAAATCAGAGAGCTTTTCTTCTTCTCTTTCCTCACATATATCCTCTCCATGTAGCAGGGCATGGAGCACAT
This sequence comes from Avahi laniger, assembly GCA_963575035.1. Classification (NCBI taxonomy): domain Eukaryota; kingdom Metazoa; phylum Chordata; class Mammalia; order Primates; family Indriidae; genus Avahi; species Avahi laniger. The sequence goes on along the minus strand of CAUYSK010051895.1, from coordinate 2,131 downwards.
CGGCACTGCTCACGTATATCCTTATATAATTCTGTACTGATTTTGCCATACATATGCAGACCGAGACTGCTCAATTTATACACACATAATTCAGTGTTCTAAAATCAAAAATCCACTTTCTCCATTTCTGTGCGGTTATCTCTAGAGTTCTTACCCTTCCTCCTAATTCGTAACCCTTTAAATATCCTTTTTTCTCCAGGATAGAAAATACTTAATCCCCTAATACTGCCATTTTACTATTTCCTCATTAAATGCTTTGGGGTTTGCTTCAGAATGATTTCAAGTTTACTGATGATTCCCATTCATTTTAACTTAGGTTCTACTGTGATGCCAGGGTGAACTTTCTAAAACAGGTAGTCCTCTAATTATTATTATTATAATTATTATTATTGTTATTGTTGTTGACGCATGTCTAACTCTGTCATCCAAGCAGGAGTGCAGTAGTACAATCATAGCTCACTGCAGTCTCAAACGCCTAGGCTCAAATGATCCTCCTGCCTCAACCTCTCAAGTACCTGGGACTACAGGCACATGTGCCATCATGCGCGGCTAATTATTAGAGTTTTTTGTAGAGGTGAGATCTCACTACGTTGCTCAGGCTAGTCTTAAACTCCTGACCTCAAGTGACCCTCCCACCTTGGCCTCCCAAAATGCTGGAATTATAGGCCCAACCTCCATGGCTGTAATTATTGAACACTTTGCCAATTCTCCAATGCTTCAGAGTTACACAACTTGCCACTCCCATGCCACAGACTGCCACACTGCCAGGTCTTTCCATATGCTGTGGTCTTCACTGAAACACCCTTTGCCTCACGCTTTATCTGACTCTGGGGTCAGTCCTTGACACCATCAAGTAGAATCAGCTTTCTCTCCTTGGTATTCTTTGGTACCTTGACATATTTCACATCTTGCACTTATCGAAACTGCACTATAGTGATTTATGTACATATCCACCTCCTGTTTTGTGCTATTGACTCTGTGATAGAAAAGATTACTCTTAACCAAATTTGAAAGCTGGTAAAACAGAACATTTCTCTATAAACTGAAAGCAGAAAGAACAGTTTAACTAGTGGAGAAGATGCAGAAAAATCTGATATCCATGAGTATCCTGTAAAAATATGATATTAGAATGGACAGGAAATGGAACTACTTTATTTGGCTGATGTCAGGAATGTGAGAAAAAATTGGAAAACAAATGGGGGTTTGAGAATGATGAAGATTAAGGATTTTGCTGCTAAATGGAAACAGACAGGACTCTTGGCTCAAGATAGCAGCCAGCCCTCATTAGAGAAGTTTAGACCCTGCCAGTGAGGGCTGGATGGTAGCCTGCTTCCCTGAAAACTATTTGCTTATTTAGGGGATTTAGGCCCAGTGTACTCAAGATCTGAAAATGCCAGTTCAGAAAAAACTCATAAGTTATTCCTCAAAACAATTGAAAATTCTAGGGGCTGTCCAGCAAGTGAGCACAGGAAGAAATATTAACATGAGTGGCCGTGATGATTGGAAGGGACAGATGTTGTCATAAGACACATGTATTTACTCTATGCATGTTGGCTGAATAGCTGCAGTGTGCAAGATCCTCTGAAATGGGAAGAGAATAAGTTCACAAAGATGCCTCTGATTGAGGCCTTTCCTTCAGTGCACTCTCGGGCTTGTAGAAGAAACATAGGCAAACAACCGGTTTCCATATGGTGGAATACATGAATAAGTTAAAATGGCAGCAGAAAAAGAAGAACGAGATCCACTAGCCCAGGAGCAAGGCATTTTTTTAAATGGTCATGTGATGTCTGGCCGTATGTTACAAAGGGTTGTTGTTGTTTTTTTTTTTTTTTTGAGACAATCTCACACTGTTGCCCGGGCTAGAGTGAGTGCCGTGGCGTCAGCCTAGCTCACAGCAACTCAGACTTCTGGTCTCAAGCAATCCTACTGCCTCAGCCTCCCAAGTAGCTGGGACTACAGGCATGTGCCACCATGCCCGGCTGATTTTTTCTATATATTTTTAGCTGTCCAATTAATTTCTTTTTATTTTTGGTAGAGACGGGGTCTCACTCTTGCTCAGGCTGGTCTCGAACTCCTGAGCTCAAACAATCCGCCCGCCTCGGCCTCCCAGAGTGCTAGGATTACAGGCGTG
>CAUYSK010051894.1:0-12671 GCA_963575035.1 Avahi laniger | reverse complement strand
ATTTTTTTATATGTTTGCTGGCCATCATTCTGTCTTCTTTTGAAAAGTTTCTGTTCATTTCCTTTGCCCATTTGTTGATGGGGTTGTTTGATTTTTTCTTGTTGATTTTTTTGAGTTCTAGATAGATTCTGGTTATCAGCCCTTTATCAGATGTGTAGAGAGCAAACATTTTTTCCCATTCTGTTAAATTATAATGAAATAATGTATTTTTCTCCCTATGGCCTTTTTTGGCATCTCAACATTCTAGACTTTAGCTGTACAATTAGAATTACTCTAGAAACTCACAAAACAATCAATATCTGGGCCCCTTCCTAAATCAATTAAATGAAGATCTTTGGGTTGAGGCCAGACATTGATGTTTTTAAAAGGCAGAAACTTAGATGAGTGTTTCTCAGTCACAAAGGAGGGTGCGGAGGAACTATGTCATTAACCTCCAAGGAGTGATACGATCCGTATGCCTAGGCAATCCTTTAGCCTTCTCACTCACACACATCCAAATACAAATATCCTGGAAATGTTGATTTTCCTCATATCTATGAAATGAGAAACACTGACCCGGAAATTTTCTTCCAAATTGAAAACCTCTGGTGAACATCATATATATTGCATAAAATGTATTTTACTGTGAAAATGAAAATATTATGAGAAAGGATAACACTGCAGTTCATCCTTTTTTTTTTAACTTGGTGTAAAAATATTAGGAAAAAATGCATGTATATCAAATGCAAAAATACTAAAAAAAAAGCCAAAAAAAAAAAAAAAAGGCAAGAGAGTGAGAACTTTGGGAAAGCAAATGCAATTAAAAGTTGGTTTAACTAGTAGGCGAAAGTGGGGAGATGAGCCTATCTATGGGGTTAAGTTAGTATAACATATGCACTGACGGGGAGGAGACAGTACGTGAAAAGTACATTCTCAAGTGAAAGAAAGAAGAAAAATGGCAACTAAAGAGAAGATTCAGAGTGGAAGAAAAGGGTCTTAAATGGTGGTGATGTTTGAATACGTGTGTTGAAGAGGATAAAGACGAGCAGGGGAGAAGGAGAGATCGAAGATGGAAACACATAACCGCAGGGAGCAAGGACAGAATGACCGGTTCCAGAGGAAGTAGGGTGCGCCATGTCTTCTGTTAGAGGCAAGACGAATGACTGTAGTTAAAGAAAAGGAGAGATTTTGATGTTAAAAAGTGCGTGAATGTCCACAACTGAGAGAAAAGGGACCAGATAGAGAAACGTAAAAATAACGACAAGACTTTAGGTGAGCTGAAGTAGGAAATAGGGTAGAGGATCATCCGGAAATGCACAGGGGATGCCACTTCTTTCCTTTCTTGAAGTCCATGCTTGGTTTTCAACTGGTTTTAAACATATTAAATACTGTGCTCTAAAGGGACAAGATGAGAGAGAGCAAGTACTGGGATTTGCTCTGTGATGCATATCCTGAAGAGGATGTCTCTGGATCCCACACCACAAGGAAAGCCTTGGTTTCAAAACAATGAGCCTTTCCACAATGTTACATTGCTATATGCCAAGAGCAAAGGACTATTAATTTGTTGATGAAAGTCTTTCCATGAGACTGATGCTAGAAGAGATGGACAACTCCTATGGGGCAACCAACTTTGTATTGCTCTGTCCTCATAATAAGGACTTTCTGGAAAGAATCACTATCCTCATTTACAATGGAACAGTAAATAGGGCTTGGGATACTAGAAATACTTGCTTATTTTAACGATTAAGCAATAAGGAAGCAAGTATCAGAAAATGAATATGCAGATATCTAAAAATACTCTCCATTTACAAGTTACGGATCACCTTCAATTTTACTACTGGTTCTTTGTTTGAACCCTGAATCAACAGAAAAGCACATTTGCTCTCCAGCCTGTGACTCTGATACACGAAGACATCGTAATTGCTCCGCATTCCTGAGTAATCATTTTCTGATGGGTTTATTGCCACCTCTGCCTTATCAGGCCATGGCACTGTTACGGACCCTGGTGATAAATTACCCTTTAGAGAGGGATAAGACAGTGCCACTTTAACAAGTGCAATAAAGCACTTTTTATATAGGGAGAGTTCAGTGCATTTCCCATTCATCATACACCCTCAGTGATTTTACACAGATTTTACACTGTTGATTAGCTCATTAGTGGGGTTAATTGGATACATTAACTGGCAGAATTACAGCTTGACTATGAACCAGAGGCTGCAGCATTATAAATGACAGACGAACCACAGACATGCATGGCCAGCCTGAAGGAAGTTCTTCTCTTTGATTAACTTTCATTAGCTTTTAATTCTTTCCCCCTCCCCACTCCTATAATTGACTCCACATACATATTGACTATGGATTGGATAAGTGAACAGATGACATTAATACACATTTTTGATCTTTTTCTCTCTTTCCAACATAACATTTTCTGCAAAATCATAAGGAAAAGTTTAAGAAAGTGATGAAAGTAGTCTATCAGAAAACAAGATATGATTATTGTCTTCTAGATACTTCAATAAATGATCTTATAAGAGCCATGTCGTTATTGAGTCTTTGATCATATGTAGCATATGATCATATGTAGCACACTACATTAATTAATCCTTCCCTCGTGGGCTGTACATCAGGATTACATGGAAAGCATTTAAAAATGCAGATTCCCGAACTCTGCTCTAAACCTACTAAGTAAAAATTGCTAGAGGTATGCCCAGGAATCTTTATAATTAAGAAATTCCTCTGGTGATTCTTACATAGTAAGTTTGACACCGTGGTTAAAATAGCATGTTGGTTTGCATTAAATATCAAGCAATGTACAGTATTCACTTAATTAAATGAATTTAAAGGGATATGTTACTATTTGGAGAAAGGTCAAGGTCATTTAAGAAACAAGACAAAACTTTCTTTGTAGACCAGTTCTCCAGGCTCTAAAGCGTCTGTTGAACTCTCTAGTAGGCTTTTTTACTTCTGCTAGCTGTCATTGACTTTATGAAAAAAAAAAGAGCTAATTTCATTTCTTTCCTAAGAAACTGTGTTTGCCTCACTGGAAACTCTAAGAATAGAGATGTAAAATTTATTTATGTTGTTGATTTGTTCGGATGTCAGGTAAAATAGCTTCTGGCAGCAGAGAGAGTGCTAGACCTGGTTTCCAATGTTAGCTCTGTTACTTGTGAGACGACTTAGAAGGTTCCAACTGTTCTGGGTCTCAATTTACTATTCATAAATTAGAGATTAGTCATAGCTCATATACAAGGCTACCTATAAAGATTAAATGAAATTTGACCTCCTTCAATGGGCCTTTATGAGAACAGAACAGGTTGGAAAGGACCATCTTCAAAGTAGAGGGGCAGTAACAGTCTGGCCAATGAGGCGGCTAAATCACAAAGCAGAAGTTATAGAAAGAGTAGAGCATTTCATATGAACAGCAAGTGCAAATGTGGAAAGAAGAAGAAAGCTGGAATAAAAGGAAATCTGTTGATTATTGTAGCTAACTTCATGTCTAGCTGCTACCTTTCAGGCAGAGAGGACCAGTGGCCACACAAACTGTCAGCTATAAAGGCAACTACTCAGTGAAAAGGCAGAAGACAAAGGACTGGTTTGCACTGGTGGGAAAATAAGCCCAGGTATAAATATGGAGGAAGAGGAAGAAAAAAATGACACAATATTGATAAGAAGGGGAAAATAAAATATCATTAGGAAGATCTACTCGAAAATGTTCAGAAACGATTGCCAAGTTTCTGGGGAGTACAGACTTTGATAGATGATTTAACTGAGCGGAACCCAAAGGATGGACTTACGTGATTCTAAGTACTGGAATTTAGTACTTGATTTGCATTCCAGATCACAAAAAAAAACCTCTCATTTTCTCTGAAAAATGTATCATGAGATTAAAGATTGCTACTGAAATTCTACCATGCAAGGTGAAGGCAAATACAGCAGTTCTCTGTAGGAGTGAAGCAAAGCTTTTAAGATGCATTGTGACCTTTGTTAACAAGGCAGTGTTACGTTTTGGGGTGACCTAGAACACACAAAATCACAGATCAAGGTCCAAGCACATCGGTGGTCTGTGACTCACATATTTAAGAAATTTTAGGTGTTTGGAATATCATAACTTTTCAGAAAAATCACTATTTGTCCTCTTGGTGGGGGTTTGCTCTCAGGCATTTATTTTGCCCTCTTGGGTTATGTAATTTTTTGTTTTTGAATACATGAATGAGCTTTTTGGTAATAACAGCCAAGGATCTGACAATGTTGTCTCTTAAAACACAAGAACTAAAATGTTTCCAAATATATGCATTAAAAGAATCTTCTCTGTGCTGTGAGAACCAAATAAAATGTAACCAATTAAATAAAGCTTTTCCTGTTCCACCAGGTCTCTTTCTTTTCTCAATTTCTATCACATGCTGTTTGTGCCTCTTACGAGGTATTTATCTTATTTTACCTTATGGCATAGTTATTTGCACATGAATTTTATCTTTCTTCCTAGATGATCTATTTCTAGAAGACAGAGATCATATTTAGTAAGATATAAAATAGCCAAACAGCTAGTTATTGCAATTCTCATACTACACATAAAGATCCATTGAGAACACAGAGTGACCAAAAGGGACATAGATTGAGAGAGACATTGAATATACCTTCCTTCAAAGTTCATACAATGACTGTAACAGATCTCACATCTTGGAGCAAAATTTATGAATATGCATTAATACAGGATGAACTATTTTCATATCTTAGTGAAGTCTAAAATGACTGAAAAGAAGAGGCAATAAATACGTATTTTGAAGGATATTGAAATAGGAAAATAAAATATTTTGTTGAGTATATTGTAGGTTATTCTTGGCCATGCCAAGAAATGAAAATAACTTGAAGGAAAACAGACTAGACACAAAGTGAACAATGTATTGAAATGTCATCACAAAGTGAAACAAAATGTATGTTTAAATATGCAAAGCAGATAAGGGAATATTGCTTTATTATTGTTCTGGAAAGCAATTGAGAATCAATGAAGAGTACTGAAGAGGAGAAAATGTTGAAAACGTATTTAGAAGTTGAATAAAGTATCTCACTCTTTTCTTTCCCTAGCTGCATATTCTGAAAAATCTTACTATTATCCATTTTCTGCAGTGAACCTCACACTTTGTACCTTCAGGATGTGCCAGCACAGTACCAAAGCTAATCACCTAGGGCAGGAAGGAAACTCCACAAATTAGTGAGGACTGTTGATCATGCTGTTGTGTTTTATCTGCCATAGCACCTGGCTGGATACTTCGGATACACAAAATCAGAGTCTTGTGTATCTACTACAGAGGTGTGACTTCTTTCAGTTCTTCATCAGTGCATTCATTATCCATCAACTCTGGGGCCCAAACTTCAACCTTAGGCTGCTCAACTGGGACCCTGTTAATGTTAAAAGCTATCACAATTCCTCTCTTTCTAAGCTCACAATCTATTAAATACTCATTTCTACCTGTTGGTGCGGAGCTCTATCCAAACAGAATAAGCCAATCAGCATCAGGATGAGCACCTGCCTAACTTAATCTTGTCACATCTTGAGACCCCACTGCAATTGGACTCCATTGAAATCAATGCCAAAGTGGAATCAGACCCATTTGAATATTTTTATAATCTGAGGAAAGTGAGTCAATGACAAATCAGTTAAAATATTGAGCATATCTTCTTGAAACTCAACATGTTCACTCATGAATCATTCATTTCATTTGCTCATTTCATTGAGCAAATTTGTCACAAATTAATATAAAATAGTGATAAATAGAAATATAGTAAATGGAATCATCATTGCTTGTTAATATTTATAAAATATAAACATGGATACATAAATGCATAAGAGAGTCACAAAAGTGAAACTGGCTGACTGCAATCTGGAATCTAAATTATCTTGTTTCTCCAGAGCAAACTTGACTTTGAGACAACTTCAATGTTAAGCATAATGCCTGATCCATAGTAGGCACTCTGTAAATGTTTGTTACAAGGATAAATGTATCTTGCTATGACAGAAGTTATTGGCAAACAGAAATTCGAGACATACATAAAGCAGGACAGGTCCACGTCACAAATATACAGCTAGAGCTGAATCAAAATTGAAAATACAATGTTAATTTCCCAAACCACAATTGGCTGATAATGGAATATTCACAGATTCCTTTTGCCTGGTTTAAGTAGGTTAGTTAGTTTGAGTATAGTCCTGGAATAGTTTAGCTAGAGTATAATTTAGTTAGTTATAGTATATAGTTTAGTTAGAGTATGGTAGAGAGTGTAGTTAATAAGAGTAAAGAGTATATAAATGGATGTGTGTGTGTGTGTGTGTGTGTGTGTGTGTGTGTGTTCTCACTACATGATGCATGTCTTTGAACCCAGAACAACAAGCATATTCCATGGTGCTTACCAACACTGATTTATTCAGAGTGCCTGTCTGCAAGATCGCACTAAAAATGTTTATGATCCTGAATTTGGACTCGATAGACATTCCAAGCTGAAGTTTTAATATCTGTCATGGTAAGGAGCTAGGGGACAGTGGGGCATGTGCATAGTGTGGTCCTATTTCTACATGTCACTGAAACTGCATGCAATCTCTCTTTAGTATATTAGAGAAAAGAAAGCTGTGTGCAGGAAACACCATATGTTAAATAGAGAGATGGATTGGATGGATGGATGGATAGATAGATAGACATAAATACACAAACACACACTCACATAAAAAAATTTTCATTTCTTTAATTCAACTTATTTCATGTAATGGAATTAAATGAAAACAAATCACAGTATAAAAATTACTAGACATTTTTATTTTGTAATAAAGCCCTACTCCTAAGCTGCTTTGAGTTCTAAATATAGCTTGGATATAAAGGATATTTCATGTCAAAGGCATTTATGAGATTGCATATGCACCAGACTCAAGTTAGGAATACAAAGTTGAGTAAGAGACTGTCACTGCTCTCAAGGATTTATAATTCAGAAGATGCTGTTGTCCACAAAAAGTGCCAGCCTAAAAAGCATGGAGAGCTTAATACAAACACTATTAGTGAAAGCTGGCATTTGACAATGTTATCTACGTATATATTAAGTCAGCATCTATATCTACTTGCAATCCTCTGAGACACAGGAATTAGAACATCCAGCATAGCTGGGTAATAATTCATGCAGTCTTGAGACCAAACAGCCGTTTTATGTATTTTCCACTCCAGTGTTTTCTCCCAGAATTGCAAAGTGCCTCAGTCTCTGACTGCTGGCTCTGTCCTGCCCCGGATCACAGTGCTTCTTGAAGCCTGGTAGGGAATGAACAATTTTGTTTCTATTCCCAGGATAACATCTGTAGGAAAACAACTCAGGCAGATATGCTCAGTTATTCAGGCAAATGCTACTTTCTTTTCATCTCCAGAAGTCGTTTGAGGCATGATCATGCAGCACCTGCCAAGATGCTATTGGGTGTTTTTCTCCTTCTTAGGAAGATGAGGTTCTAATGACCCTCATTGGATTGGAAAGAAAAAGGGTAGTGATTAGGTGGTTATAATCTCTCATTGGAAGGCACACTTCTGGTTGAGACTTTTTATTTTCACTACAGCGTATTTGTGTAAATGAGAAAAATGCCACACTTACACAAATCCCCAAAATCGAAGGACACATACTCACCATATCAGTCTGGATTTTATCTTCCCCACAGTGAATTCATCTCTACAAAATGTCCAGTCGATCTTTCCAACCTCTTCACTATCTTTCTGTTTTAATTAAACGCCTTTTCAATGTAAATTACCATATTTTGCTATGCTAATTACATTTACCTTTTATTCTCTTGCCTCATTGTGAAAAAATATTTTCTTCATTAGAAATATAAGAATGTTGAGTATTTTGAGCTTTTTGATGTCCTCTCTTTTGCTGCCTATACGTGCTTTGACCATTCCATAGCCTGTGAATTACTTCCATTCCATCACATGCCTTAGTTAAGATTGTTGATCATGTCTTCACAGAGCTCTGTGATTTATTTTATGTCCAATTTCTGCCTCCTTTCAATTCTTCTCTAGACAGGTCAACCCTCTCACTTTGTTCAAATTTGCTTAATTCCATCTCCTCTTTACTGTATGGAATCCCCTCTGGATTGAATATTTTGTACCTGGCCCTTGAGATTCATCCTCTGCCCTTCTTGACCCTACTCTCTGCACCAGTATATGGCTTTTCTGTTTAACGGGAGCTAGACTCCCTCTCAGCAGGAGCTAGACTTGTGGTTACATTTGTCCAATAGAAAATTCCAACGAGAGATCAGTGGGTGTGAAAAGAGAACGGCCACTGCATTTAAATCTCTGGTTCCCTCTCCGCTCCCCTGTGGTTGCCAATGGCTGGTTCCTTCACCGCAGACCACAGGTCCAGTTGGGCAGCATCTTCCTGTAGATGCTCGTAGTGCCATGCTCAATCCTGGGAGGGGCAAAGGTCCCCAGCTCTTGTCAATCCATAGATGCTTAAATTTCCTTCTTGATCTCCCATGAATTCATCTACACACTGGTAAAATGTCCTTTTAAAACTCTTTTCAATGACCTTTTTTTGAGTGTGCCATAGATATTTCCTGCTGGAACTCTGCTGGGTACACCCTCTGTCCCACTCTAACCGACATCAGCAAAGACTGCACAGAGAACAAATGAAAAAATGGAAAGTCTCAGTAAGGAAGACTGAGACTGAAGACTAACTTCTTTACTATATAAAGAAGTTACAAGTGGAAATTTTAAAATTAAAAAAATATAATAACCATTGGGAAAACTGGATAACGGCTGTATGGGATCTCTCTGTATTATTTCTCATAACTTCAAGTAAACCTCTAATTATCTCTAAATGAAAATCTGAATTCGAAAAATCTATCTTAGAAGAAAAACGTGATTTTGCTTTGAAATTATCAGTACTCAGGTAAAAATAAAAGTCCCCAAATAGTAACCTTTCATCGTGCCTTTAAACTATACACTGCTGTGTTGACATTGTTTTGAAAAATCCTTAACAGTTGTCTGTTTTTCTTTTTTTTTTTTCCACCTATAATCTGCTCCTCATTAGCTTTACAGTTTATTTGGTAAATGCACTTTCTTAGAAAATAAGTGGCTGTTGTTACCTCTTAATTAGGAAGGAATTAGTAGCAATATTTTATATACTAGGAATACTGATGGGTAGCCCTGATCACACTATGTAGGGCCTCCTGGGCCCTAGAATAGATTTTGAATTTTATTATAAATGTGAGCCGGTTAAGATTGAGAGTAGGGTAAGTTTCAGGTCAGGATTAGCTTGTTATCTTTGCTTATACTATCTGTCACCAAATGATATTTTTTCATATTATGTAATTTATTCTGGGAGGGTTTTCATTCATGATTTGAGCTTACCTAAATTGCTTCAATAAGCGGGTGTGGTGGCTCACACCTATAATCCCAGCACTCTATGAAACCAAGGCAGGTGGATCACTTGGGCCAGGAGTTCCAGACCAGCCTGGGCAACATAGTGATGCCCCATCTCTACAAAAAAATAAAATAAAATAAAAAAATTAGCTGGACATGGGGGCATGTGCCTGAAGCCCAGGTACTCAGGAAGCTGAGGCAGGAGGATCGCCTGAGCTCAGGAGGCAGGAGCGCCACTGCACCCAGCCTGGGTAACAGAGTGAGATCCTGTCTCAAAAAAAAAAAAAAAATTGCATTCATCTCTGGATTATATAAACATTCTCTTAATTTCTCCCAATATGTTAGTGGTTGTTTCTAATTTAAATTTAGGACGTTAATAAACCTAAAATTTATTTTGTTATATGTTATAAGATAAAAAGTTTATATTTATTTTCTTCTAAATAGACTATTAGACACCCTAGAACCATCTGTGGAGCACTCTTGTCTCATACTTGTGCCACATTATTATTATGACATTATTTTTATTTCCACTTAAATACTTTGATCAATTTCTTTAATTTCTATTCTTTCCACTAACTTCTTAAAGACTTTTCCAACACAGACGTCATGCTAGTCTGAATAAAGTAGCTTGGCATCCAAAGGCCAGATATATTTTCACTGTAATTTTCTAATATTTGCTTAGTGACTTCATACTCTTATTCCTCCATATGAACTTTTAGAATTATTCGCTATTAAGAAAAAGTTCATTTGTAATTCTGGTTGACATCAAACTAAGTGTATATATTTATATGACCAGATGACTATTTTTATAATATTATACCTTTCCTTCATTATATGTATTTTTATTCAGGCATCTAGTCTCAAAAATGCATTTCACCTATCATTTGCCTATGTGTGTATGTGTTTGTGAGTATGCACAATTCTTAAAATAAAATTTTTGGTGATAAGGTTATGCCAGCACTATAATGTAAGCTGGGAAGTTTTTCATGACATTCTGTTGAAATTTTCTAAAGTATGAAGAGTTTATTTGTCTCTAAAATGTATTTTAAAATTCACAAGTGAAACTCTCTGGGCTTTGAAAATCTTTTTTTTTTTCTGGAGTTTTGAAATGTTAAATATTTATCTTTCTTTAAGCTAATTATTACAGGGTGTATTTTGCTGAAAAATCATCAGAGATGTCATGCATTTGCAAAGACTATCACTTATAATAATTTAAATCACTTTCATGTTTGTAATCGTATCCACTTTCTCAATCCTGAGGTTTTACATATTCTCAGTATTTTTCTCTTTTCCTAATTTTTTCCTTTTCTAAAGAAAGAGAAGATGACTCTATTTGAATTTTATATGAGTTTATTTTTTACTTGAAGTTACTCTAAGCTTTTATTATTATTCATTTCAACTCAATACTTTTAGTTTATTTTGTTCTTTTTCTATTTTCATAACTAAATAATAATGCATATATTCTGCTTTTTCTGAAGAAGGAAAGTGTTTAAGCAAATATAATTTGGGAGCTTTTGTAAGACATATCTCTTAAAAATCTCTTTTCAGTTTGGAGATGAATTCCATTTCAAGCTTCTGTTTATTTGACGTGAGGCTCATTTTTGTTGTTGACTTTCTAGATTTACTACATGGAAGTCTGAGAACATGGCTTTTAAAATCACTGTTCTTAACATTTACTGAAGCTGTGTTTGCTCCTCAAGCACGAGATTTATTTTTGTACGGGTTCCATAGACAAAAGGGAACACTGTGTTTTTCTTAGTTTGTTGATTCAGACATTCTTTTACCTTTGGGGCTTACATTCAAGTTTTCAAATTACTTTTTCCCGACACTCGAAGTGACAATGGCTGTAAGGATGGGGACGCCACCACACAGGAGGGACGATGCCGTCTACATCAGATGCTTCGTAAAGTGACGTGCTGTTGTCGCTTGTTTTAGTGTTGCAGCTACTCTGTGATTTCTGCTGTATAATATGATTTTATCTGCTTTCCCTTCTGTTTGAATTGATGTTTCTTTTTATTGCTGTTAGCTAGCATGTTATTCAAATTCAAAACATTATTATATTTCTCTCCTTTCTATTTGAGATCAACCTTATTAACAAACCTAATTCCTACTCATTTTGTTGTCAGTCCCCTTAAGGTATAACCTGAAGCCTTCATGCTTTTATAAAGGGGAAGGGAGCACAATTAGTTTACCAAGAGCTGACACCTTAAAGGCATAACGTTAAAAATATCTATAAATCAAAACTCATAAAACATATTAACATTTTAAGAAAAAATATCTCAAAGGCCACTTAAAGAAGGATGAATATAAATTCACACCTAAAAAAAAAAAAAAAGGATGAACATGAGCTTCCTTTGCAAATGCCTCATATCATTTCTTTTTAAATATTTTTGTCTTTGATATTTTGGCAGGGGACAATCTTGCTATTACATGTCATCTTTAGAAAAGCCATTTTAAACAGCTAATGTGAGAAAAATCAATCTGAACTCACAATCCATTTTAAGCACCATTATAGTAAAACGTCTGTCTGCGTATAACATATGTGCCCATGTTTAAGATGCTTGAAGAAATGTACTACATCCATAAAAGATACAGTTTATGTAAAAGTATTGATCTTGCAAAATGTAACGAGTAGGAACTGTATTACTGAGTGGATATAATTTCTAAAAATTATCTCTTGAAATTTCAAGAATAATGGTACATTTCTAGGATACTTTTGCGTGTATTAATCATTTCATTCACACCAGTAAGAATGGTTACCAAGCAGCAACCCTCCAAAATAACAAGTATACAAAGATATAACCCACACATAACACAAGGTACACATATGTGCACTTGTACACACATAACTATGCCTACACATTCACTCACATAGACATACACACACACACACACAAACAAACATATAACGTTGGATTTCTTTTTTTTTTTAATTTTTTTAATTTATTTCAGCATATTATGGGGGTACAGATGTTTCTGTTACATATGTTGCCCTTGCCCCCACCTCCCTCCCTAAGTTCGAGTTTCAAATATGTCCATCATTTGTGTGGTGCACATTGCACTCTTTGTGCATGCATATACCCCTCCTCTCCTCCCTCCTCCCCCCTCCCTCCTCCCCCCGCCCAACGTCCAATAGATGTTATTCTTATATGTGCACTTATGTGTTGATCAGTTAGTACCAATTGATGATGAGTACATGTGGTGCTTGTCTTTCCATTCTTGGGATACCTCACTTAGTAGAATGCATTCATTTTACATAAATTTTAACTTAAAAAAACTGAAACCAACATAAGTTCATCTCAGACTTGGCAC
>CAUYSK010051893.1:0-18645 GCA_963575035.1 Avahi laniger | reverse complement strand
TAAGCCTAGCCTATATAAGCCCGCTCCTTTCCGCCCTCTGGGTCTTCCGCATGAAGCAAGCTTGTAGAGAGCCCCAATAAAGCATCGTCAGAAGAACTCCTGTTGCCGCGTCTTCCTTGCTGGCGAGGCGGGCGCGACATTCCGGGTCTCAGTCCCTTGGGGACCTGATGGCAGCAGCGATTCCCGCTCCTTTATCTCCATCCACTCCCTCTCTGTGGGTCCTCGCAAGCTGTCAAATATGCTCAATTTGTTACAACGTGCAGTGCGAATCTGTCTGTTTCTGGCCATCCAGACTGCAACCCTCCTTCTGGGGAAAATGTCCTGTGGTGTGCGGTCTTGGTGGGGCAGTGGGAGCCCCTAAAGGCACTTGGCCAGGTATTCCTGCAGGCATGTCCATCCAAGGACAGAGGGCATGTGGCTGTACCCTGGCCAAACGAGCTCCCACTCCACTGGGACTTTGAATTGAGCTGAGAGGCATACCAAGGACAAAGAACAGGAATCCTTTCTTCGGTTGTGGTGACAGAGTGACACCGTGGAGCAAGTGGCTCCAGCTGTTGGAATCTGGAGTCACCTGGCTCCTGCCTTGAAGAACCGCAGCTAGCTCCCCAGCATCAGCTTCTGGGGCTCCCTGCAATCTTCAGACACAGTCCCCTTTTGCTTAAGGTACCCAGACTTGTTTTCCGTTGCTCGAAGTCAAGGAAACCTGCCACACGATGCATCGCATTAAAAGCAAGCAGGCAGACAAGCAGAAACGAAAGTAAACCCACCTCTCTTGACCCCACATCCCTTCCCAAGTGACGCCTTTCTGTCTTCCCCCTCTACGGCTGTGCTCAGAAGAGTTGTCCGCACACGCACTGTCTCCAGTTCTCCCCTCCAGCTCATCCTTAGGCCACTCCGGTGGCTTCTGCCTCGGTCACCTCACTGAAGCTGCTTGCTCTAAGCATCTGGAGTCACTGCAATGCCTCCACTTCCTTCTGTCCTTTCTGGCTGCTCCTTTGCCACCCAGAGACGCACTGCTGGGTCCTAAGCCCTCTTCTCACTCCACTCTTTCCCTGGAGACCTGAGCCACCCTTGGCTTCAGGGCCACCCCCATGCCCACAATGCCCAGACCTCCTGGGAAACTCCAGTCATGCACGTGCACACTGTCCACCTCTCCACGTGGTGTCTCAAACATCCCAGAGCACGCCCCACACTTGCCGCTCTTCTGCCAGGCTTCAGAGTCTCAGCAAATGGCACTTGGCCCACATGGTCCTCAGGCTAGAGCCACCGCTCTCTGCCAAAGCAGTCTGCCCATCCCCGTCCCGTCCTCCCCAGGCGCAGTACCAGCTTGTACCTCCAGAACCTGACACAGGAGGAGCTCGGTAAACATTTGATCGAATGACTGATAGCAGCGAGAACACCCACTTTCACAAATACCATCGTCCCCCCAGCCCTGTGAGGCAGGTATAGTCACTGCCACTCTGCAGATGAGGAAACCAGTGCCCAGACAGGCGAACAGTTTCGCTTGGGTATGGGATTGCAGAGCCAGCCACTATGGGGAGGAATTGGTACTGGAATTCATGTCTGACTCCCCATCCTAGGCTCTCCCTGGGCAGCTGCCACAACCAGAGGTGCCTCCTTGCCAGGCACGAATGGAAGAAGGGGGACAAGAGTCCAAGGCTAAGGTGATGAAGTTAGGCCAGGCTGTGTCTGTGGGTGTCTGGCATGGCAGACATCTGCTGACACCCAACCCCAAGCAGGCTTCCTTGAAACACACTTGGTGAGGTTCTTGGAGGGCTCTCAGGATGCCCAGGGAGCTGGGAGCCCCAGGTCTGAGGACTGGATCTGGCACCAACTCTCAGTGTAACCACACGTAGCTCACTCCTTCTTGGGGCTCAGATGACTTCACTAAAAATATGAATGAGATTCCTGAGATGTGGAGGGAGGGGCCCTAATTCCTGGGCAGGGGCAGAAGTGGCTAGTGGCCTCAGCAAACAAATTCCTTATTTGCCCCCTTTGGGCAGGATCCTTCGGGCAGGTTGTGTGTACTGGGGAGTTGGTAGCCTAGGGCCTCCACCTGGACTCCCCTCTTGGGCCTGGGGTGTAGCCATCTGCCAGTCTCCTGTGCAGACTAAGCCCCCAGCCCCCCAGACTGGAGGAGAAGCAGAGATGGTGCTGGATCCCAGGTCCCTGGAAGGGAGGAGCTGTGCAGACCCCTCAGCAAAGGGCTGGGCAAACAGGTAGGAGGTCTGGGCTGGTGACAAAGGAGGAGGGCCCACATTGGGATCCAGTTCTCTGGGGCCAGGAGGTAGCACAGGCTCCTCTTACCGCTTGGCCCTGGGCGTGCATAATAGGAATCCCTTGAGGACAGAAGGGGTCCTGGAAGGCCTGGGCAGGTGGCTGCCTGTCCCTCGCCTTTGAGCCCCTAGGCCGCCAGCGGCTGTCAGAGACTCAGGGATATTGAGGGAACTTAAAGCCTAGGCCCCCAGCCCGGTAGGGCGAGAACAGGCGATCCCATGGCCTGGACCCACTCCAGGTGTCATGGGGCGGGGAAGAAGCGAGGGAGGGAGTTTCGAGTCTACAGGGAACTGCGGGCTTGGGTGGGGTCGGTTCACCCCCGCACGGTCCCTGCACACGCCGGCTACTGCAGTCTGTGGGGCCGGCCGGGAGATTAAGGCCTCGAGTTAGGCAGGCTTGGGGGCAAGGGTGGGGATAGGGACTTGGGCCGGGAAAGGGGCGGTAGATTACGAGCCCTGAGGGGCGGGGCTGAGGACGAAACCTTGGGGAAGGTGTCTTCGAGATTGGGGTCGTGGGGGCTGGGTGGAGGGCTCCAGGGACCAGGCCGGGAGCCTGGAGCCCAGTGGACCAGGGTCAGGCCTGGGGGCCGTGACGGTGGAGCTGAGGGTATGGGACTGCGGGGTCCAGGGCTTGGAGAATCCCCAGTCCGTGGGGGCGGGTCTAGGAAGTGCGGAGCCGGCGGGGACCAGGCCTGGTATCCGAGGGGGCGGGCCCTAGAGGAAGGGGGTCTCGAGGGCGGGGACAGGGGACAGAAGACTGCGAGAGGCGAGGCAGGATGAAGGACAGGGGGGCCAGGCCGTGAGGAACGCGGTCGCCAGCGGCGCCGCAGACTTCGCTGCGGGGCGTGGTGCGGGAGGGGACTGAGTTGAGGGGCGGGGCTACGAGGAAGAGGACTCGGGGGGCGGGGTCGGGGGCCGGAGGATTGTGGGGCGCTCACAGCGGGGTCGGGTCAGGAAGGTGGGTGTCTTGGGGGTTCGTTGGGCTGGCCTGGAAAGCAGGGGTCGTGGGGGCGCGGAGCCGAAAAGACAGGACGGCGGGACCCGGCCGTGGGAGGGATCGGGACGGAGGGCTGGCGTCGCGCGGGGCAGGGTCGGACAGGGGGTCGTGGGGGCGGCGCGGGCAGGGCCCGAGGGCGGCGCCTGGCCCGGGGTGGCCCAGGTGAGCTGGGCCTCCGCCCCCTGCGCCCCGCCCCCGGGCCCGCGCCCGCCGCCCCTCGCGGCCCCTCCCCGGCGCTGGCACTGCGGGCCGGGCGGACGGCGGCGGGCGGCGTCTGGGGCCCGGGCCGGTCCGGCTCCGGCTCCATCTTGGGCCGCCGCGCCGGGCACCTGTGGCGGCCGCAGGAGCAGCGCTTCCGCCGACCTGCGCGGCCCGTTGGGCGACAGGGTGAGCGGCCGGCTCCGTGGTGCCCGGGGGGAGGGGTGCGATGGGCGGCGCCCGCTCCCTGCGCCCTGGAGCCCACTCCTCACCCCTGCCTGCGTCCCGACCCCCGCGTCCCGCCCCGCCGGCTGCTCGGCGCCCGGTGGCCGCGTCCCCCTCCCACCTCTCCCGTCACTGCCCTGGCTTGTCTTCTCTTCCGTGTGTCCTCTGTCTATCGCCCATTTTTCATTACTCTACCCAGGACCCCGTCTGCTTCGGTCTCCCCTGCTCCTGCGCGCTTCCCTCTCCGATTCCTGCTGTGCCATCCCCATCCTCCACTGCACCCTCCTGCCACTGCCCGCTGCCCGGCCCACCCCTCCGGTGCCCTTTCGCGCCTCCTGCCCCGCATCCTCTCTCCCAGCCCACAGCCCCGTCTCCCTTCAGTCGCTGCCTTTGCTGCGGGGAAGGTCTGTAGCCCAGGCCATGGTGAGGTCCTTCTCCTTAAGGGTTGGTGTGGGCTTTGTGCGGTAGGGGCGGGCAGGGAGTCCTGCGCAGGGGAGGCCGCGTGGCGTGGTGTGTTCAGGCCTTTGGCCCCGCAGCTTGGCCTGCAGAGTGCAGCTGTGTAGACGCTATTTCCTGCAGGCTTCCACCGCAAACAGGCCTGTGCGTCCACGTCCAAGTCGGCCTCTGGTGCATCTACAGTGGGGTGTGTACCCATGTCGGGGTATGAGTGCCAGTCAGCTAGGTGCCCCCAGGGAGAGTGGGCAAATCCTCCCTGGGGAGGAAGCTCAGGGGCCGTTGGGAGCCTGGGCCTCTTATGAGCAGAGCTATGTCCTGGGACCATTGTCCCACGGTTACCCCGGGATCCTTTTTTGGCAGAGCTTGTGACCTGGGGCATGTTGCCCTAAAGGCACCTTCATGCCCCTGTGATGAGCAGGTTTTGTCCTCTCCAGACACTCCCTTTCAGGGGCACTCCCTGCCCACTGCCCAACTTTGGCCCTATGTGTTCCTGCCAGGCCCCCTTTTGCTCTGGGATGGATTAAACCACCTGCTGGAGGTTGCCAACCCCCCACTATGCAATGAGGGATTTGTGGGGTGTGCATTCCTGCCTGGTCCCTGAGAGGTAGGTCTATATTTTAGCATGTAACCAGATTTTCCTCCTGACCATGTGGGTTTGATTTTCCTGTTTTGGTTTGCTGGATACAGAAGTTATCAGCTAATGTCTGCTGCTTAACAAAAGGGAACTTACGTGGATGCCACCGTGTGGTTGGAGATAGAATCCACTTGTGGTGGCCTTGATAGTCCCCCTGGGCATGTCCCAAAGGCTTGGGCCCCTCTGCTGGGGCAACACAGAGGGAGTTGGAACCTCTGACCAAGTCTCTTTGGTTGGTTAGTCTGGAAGTGTCTGCAGAACTGGGGCTTTTATTGGAAATGACGGTCAATTGCTGCATGTGAGGCCCATTGATCTTCCGGTTGCTGACGAGCAGAACCTGAGGCAGCAGGACAGCCCGGCATTGGCCCAGGACATCAGCCACAGCCATTGCAACTTTGACATCAAATTGGGCAGGGGAGAGAACATTAAGGTATCATTCAAGGAACCCTAGGGGTCTTGGATACTTCTATGTGCCTGTTTCTTATCTTGTGCTAAAACTTCTTCCCAGGGTCTCCTTAGGTTGAAACCAGAACCTTTACCATGGTTATAAAGGCAGGGTGGGCATGCCATTCTGGGCATTTAAAATGCACATTGTAGGAGGATGCTCTTCTGGGGTTCTGAATTGGCCACTTTCAGCTGTGGTTTCTCTGACATTTCTGAACTGCTCCAGACCTCAGTTTTGTCATCTGACACTTGGGAAGGGAACCAACAATTACATAGCCCCCCACTAGGATCTTTCTGGGTGATGGCTAGCCCTGGATAGGCACAGTGGGACCCTCATGACTGGTGGCTTCTCACTAGGTCTTGGTAGGTGTCTGAGGGTACCCCCCGCCCTGTGCCACCTGTCTTCTCAGGGGCTATAGGCTACTGGCCTGGATCTTTATGGCCCTGCTCCCTAGGAGGGCCCAAGGTAATGGAGCACAGCCAGAGATGGTGTGGGCTGTCCAGATGGGACTTCCTTGGCATTCTTGGACCTGCAGCTGGGGGGTTGTCTACCTGTCAGGGGCTGGCAGTGACCACAGCTTTCCCAGCCAGAGGGTACACCTTCTGCCCTCCCTGCTGCAGGCAGCCCCAGAAGCTGCTAAGGAGCAGGTGGGGGTCCACTCAGTCACTGTTCCACGGCATGTCATGAGCACCATTGCCAGTACCAGGCTCTAGGCTAGGTGCTGGCTCTCTAGTCAAGCCAGGGCACCAATTAAGTAAAAAGACAACTTTTTTGGTGGGTGAGAATGCCAGGATGGAGGTCTGCACAGTGCTCAGATGGGGAAGAGCTCATGACACTCGCCAGCCGTGTGCCCTTGGCAAGTCTCCGAATCCCTCTGAGCTTTGGTCTCCTTGTCTATAGAATGGGGATAATGACATATCTTGTGAGGTTGCTCTGACAATTAAATGAGACAATGTGTGCAAAGGATGTGGCACATAATGCGTGATCATGCGCTGGGAGCTGTCACTCTTATTATCGTCACTACAGTTATCACTGGCTTTATTGCCCTCCTCTGTCTGTACATCCATCTTAGAGCTCCCTGAGGGCAAGGCCTGGCAGAGTCCTTTCCTGGCTACTCATCCTTTTCCTGACCCTCTCAGGGACCAGGCTGGCTTTGGCTGCAAGAAGCAGCCAGGATGGGACAGACCTTACCAGGCTGGGGCTGTGTCCAGGGCTACAATGGTCCAGTGTGGTAGCCGTTAGCCATGTGTGGCCAGATTTAAATTACTTAAATTTAAATAAAATTAAGCTTTCTGTTTCTAAGTTGTGGTGGCCACCTGTCAAGTGCTCGGCACTCACATGTGGCTAGTGCCTACCTATTGGGCTGCACAGGGTAGAACCTTTCCGTCATCACGGGAGGCTGAACTGGACTCTCAGGGACTCTGGCTCCGGCATCATCCTCACTGTGGCTCCAGCAGCCACCAGCTATCTCCTGAGTGCTGGGATAGCACGAAGTTTGTAATTACACAGCAATTGATTTCTGGAGCCCTTCCCACCTTCCCTCTTGGGTAGTCTTGCTCACCTGGCCAGGATGGTGAGTTTCCCGATAGTCATTATCAGCTCAGGGCTGGGAGGGCAGGGCTGGGATTGCCCAAATGCGACGGTTGCCTGCTGTCCCCACCCGGTTTCTCCAGCCGGTCCTGCCTGGCAGGGAGTCCTGGAGCGATCTCCCTAGTTCACAGCTTTGTCTAGGGTTGGGGGCCCAGACACCCCGACCCTACCACTCCCGTCATGTGCTCTGAGCACGTGGCCTCTCTCCTGTTCCTTCCATCTGGCCGCCTTCTCCCTCCTCTCTCTCCAGGCCCGACTGACACAGCTGGTCCTCCAGGAAGCCTTTTCTGATCCATCGCCCAAAGTGAGCTGTCCTGCCTTGGCGTGCCCTCCCTCAGACCCTGCTTTTGGCACTCAGTGCCCTCCTCTGCGGGTTGTTCTTGTATGTGCTTGTTCTCAGTCAGACATACAGCAGGCGTGCTCTGAGTGCCTCGCTACCAGCCCACCATCTCCAGGGGCAGAGCCAGACCTAACTGGGCTGTGTGTTCCCCACACCCAGGGCTGGGCATGTGGCAGGGTCTCAGGAGGTGGCTGTGGAGTGAATGAACAAATCCTCAGTGAGTCCCGCGTGCCAAAGGCTGATGCGTGGGGCCTCTCCCTGCCCCTGGAGCTAGGGGTGGGAGTCAGGGAACTGAGCCCCAGAGACATGACAGCTCAGCGAGGCTGGGCCAGAAAGGATGGGGAGGGGCCACCGGGAGAGCCCAGGGCGGTTCGCAGTGTCTCTGTTCATTGCTCCCTCAACCCGCAAACCTTCTACGAGCCCCTGCTCTTCCGAGGAGGCCCCAGTCCACGGTGAGATGGATGCTGCCAGTCCCAGGAGGAAGCAGGCCAGGATCTGCCACTCAGGCTGTGCAGGTTGTTAACATACTGCGGTACTTCTGTGCTGATCCACTAAGAGCTGTTGGCCCACAGCCCCACCCCCAGTGCCGCAGTCCCTTCTGCCAGGCCCAGCAGACCCGGCCTCTTCCCTGGACTCCCTCCCCCTCCCCCTCAAGCCAGCTAGTGGAGAGTCATCAGCTGACATGGGTGGGTGATCTCCAGGACCCTACCCTAGGGTGAGGTCTAACTGCTCTGTACTGCCTATGAGACATTTGCAGTGTCATCCCTGTGTATAATATGATGACCTTGATTTGAAGTCTCTGGTGTCTTGTCACTGTTTTGCTTACGGTTCTGACCAGTCAGGCAGGCTGAGACTGAAGCTGTCCCTGCAGTGGGCCTAGCACTGTGCGAGCTCACAGCAGTGTCTGGCTGAGGTGCTACCATCCAACTCAACCTCTTTCCCCACTTTCTCTCTCCTGCAGGCAGCGATGCGTTCCAGCCGCCCTGAGCCAGGCGCCCGGGCACCCCTGAGCCCCCATCTGCAGCCCTTGTCGCGGAGCTCTTCCAGCCTGCTGGGTGAAGGCCGAGGGCAGAGGCCCGAGCTACGTAAGAGTGCCAGCAGCACCGTGTGGCAAGCCCAACCGGGCAAGGCCAGCACTAGTCCCCAGGCCCCAGAGGAAGAGGGGTGCCCAGCTGAGAGCATGGAGCCAGCACAAGCCTCCAGCCCACGGCCACAGCCTGGTGCTGGGGGCCACTGGCGGAGCAGCACCGTGGGCAACGTGTCCACCATGGGCAGTGGTGACCTGTGTCGCCTGCGGGCCACTGGTGCCACTGCCGTGCAGAGGAGCCACTCGGACCTGGTCCATAGCATCCAGATGCGGGGTCACAGCAGTGCTCGGAAGGCCAGCCTCAGCTGCGTGGCCCTTGGCAGCTCCCCTGTCCACAGGGCTCAGCTGCAGCCTGGTGGTTCTTCTGACCAGCGTGGCCAGTTCCCTGCAGACCTGGAAAGGGACCCGGCTCCAGAGGATGGGACTTCTAACTCAGCTTGGATGCTGGGGGAGAGTCAGGTGGAGGTGCTGTCACCAGACCTGGGAGGCACAACTACCTGCAGCAGCAGTCCCCAGGCTGAACCCAAAGCCACTGGGCAGCCAGCCACCACCTCTTGCCACACTCTGCCCCCAGCAGCTCTATTCTGTGGCGTGAGTAAGGAGGGGGCTGGCGGCTGCTTTCACGCCCTGCCTGCCACAGGGATCCTGGCTTTTCCCAAACTAGTGGCATCAGTGAGCGAGTCTGGGCTACAAGCGCAGCACGGGGTCAAGTTTCACTGTAAGTTGCCTGGGGGGCTCCCTGGGCACTCCTACTGCTGTGCCCACCCTTGGGGTCCCACTGGGCTGGCCACAGAGCCTGGCTCCAGGACCAAAGATGTGTGGACCATGACCTCAGCCAGTGACTTGGCCCCTGCGGTGGCATCCCCTCCGTCGGCCCAGGATGCTGGCGTGCAGGCAGCCCCAGTGGCAGCCTGCAAGGGTGTGGCCACCAGCCCATCCACGGAAGCACCTGTGGCCCTGCACATGTTCCCAGAGGTAGCTCTGGGGTCCAGCTTGGAGGAGGCGCCATCCCCCGTGCGGGAGGTGCGATGGGATGCCGAAGGCATGACGTGGGAGGTGTACGGAGCCGCGGTGGATCCCGAGGTGCTCGGCGTGGCCATTCAGAAGCACCTGGAGATGCAGTTTGAACAGCTGCAGCGGGTGCCCCCCAGCGAGGACAGCCTGTCTGCGGAGGGCCGGAGGGGGCCGCTGCGGGCTGTCATGCAGTCCCTGCGGCGTCCCAGCTGCTGTGGCTGTTCCAGCGCAGCCCCTGAGTGAGGAGCCGCAGCCCCTGGAGCTGACCTGGACCCATGGACTTGGCCCTAGACCAGGGCCCGGCACAGTGGGGACCCCGTGCCCCCTGGACCCACTGGCAGCTGGCCACAACTCTCATCTGCATGCCAGCTGCATACTGGCCACCGGACTGCAGCCTGGGGCTTTCTGCCCCATGTAGCTGGGCTGGTTTTAAGGGCTTGTTTCCCAAGGGCCACATTTCTGCACATTCCGGGCTTTGAATGTTGAGACAGGGTTTCAGCACTGTGCACAAGGGACATCTGAGTTTTCTGTGAAAAACTTGACCTTCTATTCAACCTGCCCTCAGAACTCTGCCGTATTTTCCCCTCGGACTCTCAGTGGCTTTATTTTAAACCAGTACCGAGAAATAATGAATTCCCGACATGAAGTGCGGGGCCCCAGTGACAGGGACTGCCTGGTCTTTAGGGAACGGGACTGACATTGCCAAAAGCCTCCTACGTGCCACATACTGAGCTTAACTCCTTACCTTGTTGAGTCTTCACCTCTTTGCCCTGTTTTACAGATGAAACAACAGACATTTGGCAAGGCCATAGCTGCTGTGCCCGCGTTGGACAGCCTGAAGTGTTGGGCTGAGATTCACAGCTAGGACTGGCTGCATCCGCGCTGCTCTCTGCAGCACGCGCCTGTCCGGTTCGGTGCAGTTGTGCCCAAGAAGAATTTATTAAGCGCATTCTTTGCCGGCTTCTGTGGATTCCACGGTGTATGAGCCAGGCTGCCCTGCCCAGCCAAGCTCCCGGTGTGTGGTGGGATGGAGGGGTGCTGAGCGTCACAGAGGGCTGCAAGCTTCCACGGGCGCTTCTAAGAGCCAGCGCCCCCTTGCAGGTCATTGTGTCAAGGGGTGGCCTTGGGAAGAGACAGGCGGGCAGCCACTGGCCCCCAAATATGTTGCAGTACCTGAAATTGCACCATCCTCACCTCATTCCTTTGTCTTAAGGATTTCTTCCCAGCTGGTGCAGTTCTTGGAAGGCGGGAGGGCAGGAAGGGATGGGGACAGGGAAGGAGACTAGCTGTGGGACGTGGGGTGGGGACTCTCAACTGGTGGGAAATGGCCCTAGTTGGGAGGCTGTGGGGGTTCTCCCAGTCCTGCCAATGTGACCTGACATGGGCCAGCCAGTGGGGGCCAGGGGACAGCCTGTCTTCATTGCCCAAGGATTTCTTAAGGCCTGCAGAGGATGGACATGGGCTTGTGTCCTTGTCCTGGGACTTGGTGTTGGAGATCCCAAGCTCCTGGGACAGAATCCCCCAGTCCACCCGTGAAGGAGCCAAAGGGTTAGGGTGGTGTCAGGGCCCCTGACCTGGCCCCGTTCCTGGGGCCCTGTCTGCACCTGGGTACCCAAGACCCGAAAGCTGCCGTGCCTTTCCCCATCCTCAAGGACCCGGTACCTATTGAGTTGGAAACAACTCGTGCAACAATGGGTTCATTTTTAAAGCAGGAGTGGCATTCTAATAGGCCAGAAGAACAAGGTGAGAAAGGCATGCCCGATGCCTCCCAAAGCTACAAGATGGGCCATTCTTACCCGGAAACATGTCTTTCCTGTGGGTGCAGTGCACCCCTTCTTGGGGACCTAGGCCTGCCGGTCCCTCTGTGTGTGGTCAGGGCAGGTATCTCACGTTCTGGGGGGTGACACATGGGTACCTGCACCTGGCCCTGCCACAGGGGCTCCAGGAGCCCTGGCCTGGTGGGGCCACATGGGAGAGAGCAAATGGCTGTGGGGACATGGGGGAGGGGCCCTTCACCCAGCGGGGCTGGACAGGTGGGTGGAGACGGAGAATGACCTGCCACGCAGATGTAGCAACCTGGACGGAGGTTGGAGGTGCCTGTTCTGCCTGGCCATGGCAAGCCACTGCAGCGGAGGCCCTGTGGGGGTGCTTGTTGGGTTGGGAGGCTGGCAAGGGGTCCCCAGTGTGAAGACGCTAGTGTGACTGAGAAAAGCGGCTTTGGGGAGCTGTGGAAGGGGTGATGGGTCCAGATTTCAATTTAGAAATATCTGGCCGGGCGCGGTGGCTCACACCTGTAATCCTAGCACTCTGGGGGGCTGAGGTGGGAGGACTGTTTGAGGCCAGGAGTTTGAGGCCAGCCTGAGCAAAGCAAGACCCCGTCTCTACAAAAAACAGAAAAATTAGCCAGATGTGGTGTCACCTGCCTATAGTCCCAGCTTCTTGGGAGGCTGAGGCAGGGGGATCGCTTGAGTCCAGTAGTTTGAGGCTGCAGTTTGAGCTGTGATGATGCCACTGCACTCTCACCTGGATGACAGAGCAAGACCCTGTCTCAAAAAAAAAAAAAAAAAAAAAGAAAAGAAAAGAAAAAAAAAATCTTTTTGGCTGCCAGCGGAGAAGAGATTGGCACAGAAGAGGCAGGAGGCAGGAGCCCGGGAAGATGTGGTGGGGACACCAAGGAGGGGCTGTGATGGAGCGGGCAGCTGGGGGCTGGCTTCACATGCGAGTGCCTGTCTCTCTCTCTCACACACACCCCCACCCACACACACGTGTGCGGTGGATTTGGGAAGGAGGAGGAGTTCCAGGAGGCTGAGGTTTCCAGTTTGTGCAAGAGGAGGGTGAGGCCGTTGGCTAGGACAAGAGAAGGCAGGTGGCAGGTTCGGGAGGGGAAGGGTCACGTGCCACAAGGTTTGGCTGGGACCAGTGAAACCATTTCACGAAGGGACTTTCTCCTCTGTCATATGCAGATTCGCATGCGTCCGCTCTGCTTGGCTGTGTGCCAGTCTGCCGCCTCCGTGCACCTGGCACGCTGTGATGGCAGGCAGGGCTGGGCCTGGCATGGGGCCACTTGACTGGCCCGCTCAGCACGCTGTGACCAACACGAACGTTTGCAGAGTGGTGCTGGACTCCAGCCCAGCCTGTGTCTTGCCTGGGCCCCCAGACCACCGTCCTGGGTAAACAACGTCCCTGGTCTCGCTAGCCCAGGCTGCACAGCTGCTGCTGACGGCTCTGCCTGGAGCGACTGCAGCTTAATTTCTGAATTGGACCTGGAGAGCCATTCCCCACCCCCTGGCCGTGGCCCCTCCTGGGCCAGGCCTGATGCCTGCAGCGGTTTAGGGCCCTAGAGCACGGCCACTGGCTTAGTTTCCAGCTCTCCTTCCCTTGGAATCCAGTCGGGGTCCCTTTCAGGCCCCACTCTAGCAGGTGTTGGATTTGACTGTTGATCTGTTTGTTTTACATTTAAAATAAATGTAAGTTCGAAGGTCAGACTGGGCCCCATCAGAGAAGGGGCGTGGGTCCTGGCCGGTCTTGTTTATTTTGTCCTGGTGAATTCTGTCCTTTGGAGCATAAACCCCAGAGTCCCAGAACTCACAGCCTCTGCAGGAACCCCCTTTCTCTTCTGCCCACCCACCCTCCTCCCACGGTGGGCTGGGTCCCCAGGTGAAGCATGGCTTTCTGGAGCTTGTCACTGTGGGCGTGCCTGTCCTGTGGCCAAGACCCAAGGTGTGTGTCCCTTGTCTTGCCCTCAGGTTGCCATCAACCTCACAAGAAACTATTACTCCAAACTGGGGAGGAAGCGGTTCCTGCCGGAGCAGAGCTGCCGCTGCTGCCTGAGGCCGCAGTGCTGGGGGTGGAAGAAGAGCCAGAGTGGGCCTGTTCCACTGTGATGTCACCTCCCCTAGACGTGCTAGATCCATTTGACTGGGGCTGAAGGGGGCCTTCGCCATACAGGTCCTAACACTCGGGCCACGGGGCAGGCCACCACAGCTAGTGGCCAAAAGCTGAGATTTGTACCTTTCTCCACAGCTGCATCCATGAGATCTTGAGCAAGTTACTAGCCTCACTGACCCTAAACTTTCTCTTCTCTAAAATGGGGATGACGATGGTGCCTCCTTCACAGGTATATTATGAGGATAAAGTGGGGTAACTCATGTAATGCTCCTGGCGCCAAGTTAGTGTCGGCACATGCTGGTGGTCTTGGTCCCCACTCCCATGGCTACGTTTGGGGGCTAGCTCTTGCCCTGCCAGCTTGGCTGTGGTCATGGTCCATATCCTAGATCCTTAAAAATCCCTTATCCAGCCTCTTTCCAAGTCCCTCACCCTCAGTGTGGAACATGTGCCTCTGGCCATGGGCCTCTGAAAATGTGGTTCCCAGAGCCACGTTAAGGACCACGCCATGCCCCACCATGGCTTAATCTCGGGTCGGGTTCCCAAGAAGCTCATGCTGAGAGGAGGATTCTGGAGTTACTAAGGAGGGGAGAGCTAGGGAAGGGGCAAACAAGGGTGTGATTTTAGGCCAAGTCAGATCCCACAGGGGAGCGCCAGGGTGCAACTTCCACCTCAGAGTAAGGGCCACCCAGGGGTGGGGGTGTCACCTCTGGGCACTGCTGGCGTTTTGGCATGCAGGCTAGGGAACTCCAGGGGCCCCAGGGTAGGTCTCTGCATGGAGTTCTAGGGCCTATCCCAGGGGAAGACATGCACAAAAACTGCCAAAGGGAGTCACGGGTGTCTGGAGGTGACACAGTGACAGCTGCATTTATGTCTTGTGCAGCCCATCACCCTGTAGACACATGCTGGGCTTGTAACCCACAAAATGCCCAGATCTTTTCTCTGCGTATTGCTCTAAAACAATTGTTTCATTCCCGTTCGCACCAAGCAAGCTTAGTTAAATACAGATCTTGCATCTGTCTGTGTTATATCCCTTCCCATTTGTCCTTTCGGCCTGGCCCAGTTTTGGTGTCTGAAGCTATGACTAGTCTTACCAGTTTTCATTCAACTTGTCAGGCAGGGCAGGGACAGCGTGAAGCCTGGGGCACGTCACTGAGTGATCCTGTAGGTCAGGGCGGTCCCCAGGTCCCTCCAAATCTACATGTCATCATGAGCAAATTCGTTTAAGGCAAATTTGTTAAAATCCAGGTCTTTAATCTAGTATCCTTCTCACCTAAATCACAGTCCCAGAAGGAGGGTTGCGCAGCCTGACTTGAGTCTTCGTTCTCAGCTAAACGGTTTGTGGTGACGGCTGCTTCCCTTTCTAATTCCTACCTACCTCTGTTTCACAAGCTGGTCTACGCGTTCATGGCAGGCGAAGGTTTGCAGGCTCTGTCTTCTCACCCTTTTGGAGATCGGAGCCGCCCTGCCCTTGGCCTCCCTCCTGTGCCTCCCGGATCCTCAGAGGCTGCTCCCGGCACACCAGCGCTCACCTGTGGCGCAGTTCTAGGAGGTGACTGAGAATTGAGGAGTGTCAGGAGAATTGAGTTCCTGGCAGCTGGTCTCTAGCACCTTCCTTACTGAGCCCCTTTTCAGGTTTGCTTACCCTTTTTAGTCGTGTTTCCAAAGCTGGGTAGGAGCCTCCCTGATCCAGAGAACACAGGACTGTTCTGTTGCTGGGCTACATGGAGGTGATAAAACCAGGGAAAACACCCGAGGAAAGGTGACACTTATCTGGTTTGGCTTGAAAAACCGAGCCAAACCAGAGTGGCATGGGCCTTTAGGCTTGGGACAGATGGATGGGGTCTGACTCCCTTGTCCCAAGAGCTGGGTAAATGCCACCCTTGGTCACTTTTGGAGTGACTCTCCGGGACTCATGCCTCATTTCTCCCCCTCCAAGTCCAAGACGGCTCAGCAAGGAGGCAGGTCGGGGCCTCAAAACATGAGCTCCCCAAATGGATACCCTGAAATTCATCTTTCACGGCCCCACTTTATCAGGAGGGAATGTGAGGATTATGCGACAACAGCAGTTGATGTCTGGGCTCAGGTGGGGGAGGGTGTCCAATTTTAAGGCGGGCAGCTGTTAGCCACATACGCCTTACCCAGTTTGCCCTGGCCTGGACTTTTCATTTCCCAGCATCTCTCCTGAGAAAAGATGTGGGGCGCTTTCCCTGCATCCTATGGACGTGGCCTCGGGGCCGCAGCGTCTCTATGCGTGTGCAGCCAGGGACAGGTGGGGGGCTCTGCTGGTCTTGCACTGGCTGCCCTGGGTGCTCTGTCTCCCCACCCCCCATTTCTCTTTAATCTCTCCCCCTTTTCTGTCTCGCATCCTCTTTGTCCCCCAGAAACCTTCTGTCTCCCCATTACTGCCCATTGTCCTCATTCCTGCTTGCCCCTCTTTTATGCCAAGGGTTTGCCTTGCCTTAGCTAAACAGTCGTCTCTCTCTTCTTGTGATCTGACCATTTCCCCCAGGCCGTGGCTGGGCCTGGGTCTTGGCATTCCTGATTTTCATGGGTCTAGGCTCTCCCTCTCCACCTGTCCTTGCCTTCCCTCTTTGGATGCAAACTACAATGTCTGTGCTTGTCCATGTTTGCCAAACAGCTCTGCCCATCTCCCTAGAGACGGAGCCCTTCCTGGGGTTGCTTGGCCAGGTTTCCATCACTTTTGCCCAGAAAGCAAAACTAGTTGTCAGTGGTCCTGCTGGGTGAGTGCAGGGATTTTGATCAGGCTGGAAGGGCACCCTATCAGTCCTAAGTTTTGGTGGCTCTTATTGGGGGACTGGCTGGCTAGGTGGCTGGAGGGGCACACTAGGTGTGTAGTGCCCATCTGCTGGCTTCAGGCAGGCCATCTCCTTGTCCACCGGTGCTCAGGCACCAGTCTGTTGTGAGGCCCAGGTGGCCTGCAGGGGACTTGTTCCCCCCTCGTGCAGCGGTCCCCAACCTTTTCAGCACCAGGGACCAGTTTCACGGAAGATAATTTTCCTACAGACAGTGTGGGGAGTATGATTTCGGGATGATTCCAGTGCGTTACGTGTATTGTGCACTTGATTTTTATTATTATTACATTGTAATATATAATGAAATAATTATACAACTCACCATAATGCAGAATCAGTGGGAGTCCTGAGCTTGTTGTCCGGCAGCTAGACGGTCCCACGAGGGAGTGATGGGAGACGGTGACACCCGAAGTGTGTTGCTTATGTCCAGTCTACTCCGTAATCTCGTTTGGTTGCTGTCACTGCAGAAAACCCTGCTTCATAAAGATAGGATGTTGGAAATGGAAGCAGGCTTTTCAGTGCTTTTGTAGCTATCTCAGGATATTCAGCCTTGACTTTAATCCAAAACATACGGAGATTTGAGTTGACTCAAACATACTTTTAAGGCCACCATCATTTGCGATCTCAAACAGCTGATCCTCTTCCAGCACAGATAAAGTCAATTCACCTGGCTTATTCACAAATGGGTTGCAGAGGCATTCCTTCCCAGTTTGGGGTCTTTTGTGGTTGGGAAGTAATGCTCGACCTCATTTGAAAACTGAGACAGGTGATCATGCACCAGCTGGGAGAAAGAAGGCCCTGGTCCTGCCTCTTTCAAAATCTCTGCTAATGTTTGAAACATGTCAAAAATCCCAATGTTCACTCATCACCCCCGTAATTCCAGTTTGGCTTTGAAGGCAGCCACTTTATCTGCCAACTTGAACACAGTTGTTGTTCTCCCCTGAAGTGACAGATTGAGTTTATTGAGCAGGTTGAATATGTCACACAAGGAAGCAAGTTTTCTGTGTCACTGAAATGTGCTGCCAGTGGTGACTGTTTTTCTAAAGGAAATCTCTGGAGCGGCTGTCGAAACTCAAAACCTGTGGCCAGGGATCTGCCTTTGGAAAGCTGTCTCGCTTCTGTGCGAGAGGAGACGTGTGTGCTCTGTGTCCATCACCTCACAGAGCTGCACGAACAGATGTTATTAAGGGCAAGTGCTTTAATCTGATTGATAATTTTAATCACATCCTGCAAAATGTTGTTTAGTTCAGGTGACATTTTTCGGCTAGCCAGCATTTCTCCCTGGATGACACAGAGCACAGACTCACATGCAGAAGTGACCTCCCTGACCCGAGTAGTGAGACCAGAAAGCCGTCCAGTCATGGCAGCCGCTCTGTCCGTGCCTATACGGACACAAAATGACCGATTCGGTTTTCCCGATACGGAATCATTCCAAGACTTGCGTAGTTCTGCAGCTGTGGTGTTGGCTGGCAATGAAAGCGATCCTCATGCACATCCTCCTGAAAAATATCTCGCACAAAAACAGGCATTGTTGCCTTGTTGTCAACATAGGTAGCCTTGTCAATCTGGATTGTGTACCACAGTGACTCATTAATCCTCTCTAATGATTGTGCCTCAGTATCCTCTGCTATTTCATCAATTCGTCTAGTTATGGTGCTACCCGAAGAGCAACCTTTTGAACTGCAGCCTCTCCTAAAAGTTCATGGCAACTGTCCATAGCAGAGGCAGGACCAGCTCTTCCCCAACAGTAAAGGGCTTCTTAGCTGTGGCGATGGGGTTAGCCATGAAGAACGCTGCTCTCAGTGCAGACACATTTGACGAAGTTGTGGCCTTCAATAATTGCTTCTGTTCTTCATGTTCACGTTGGTTTCTTTTGAAAAACTCCAAAGGCTTGTCTCTCAATGCAGGGTGCTTGGGCTCCACGTGGCGATGCAGCTTTGAAGCTTTCATGGCTTCGTTGGGTAGCCGGTCACCACATACTGTACAAAGCAGGC
Source organism: Avahi laniger (assembly GCA_963575035.1). Lineage (NCBI taxonomy): Eukaryota > Metazoa > Chordata > Mammalia > Primates > Indriidae > Avahi > Avahi laniger. Next base: position 688 of record CAUYSK010051893.1, on the reverse strand, counting down.
TTGGAGAATGTGATCACCTGTTGCAATGAACCCATAATTTAAGTAGGACTCTTGGTATTTTCTTTTAAATGCAGCTTTCATCTTGCTGGTAGTCTTAGGGTATTCTGCTGTCTCATCACTGGGTCTTTCCCCCTTTTCAAAGGAACTCCTCAGCAACATTTGTTTTTTACTCATTTTTGCTAGACTTAGTCCGTGGGTGTATTACCCAAACTGTGACTGAGAGAAGTGTGCAGTGTGGGAAAGAGGCGTGGATGGAAGTGGTAAATAAAATAACGGGCAGGCCACGTGCAGAATAAGTGTCGGATTCTGACTTAAAGCCTTACGTGTAGTTGTACAATTGAAGTAAGATGCTCACTTGCCACTATACAGCCTGCCACCAGATGCAGCTTCATTGTCACTTGCCAGTCACCGGTAGGGTTTTCTTTTTTTTTTTTGAGACAGAGTCTTACTTTGTTGCCCTGGCTAGAGTGAGTGCCATGGCGTCAGCCTAGCTCACAGCAACCTCAGACTCCTGGGCTCAAGCGATCCTGCTGCCTCAGTCTCCCGAGTAGCTGGGACTACAGGCATGTGCCACCATGCCCGGCTAATTTTTTCTATATATTTTTAGTTGTCCAATTAATTTCTTTCTATTTTTGGTAGAGACGGGGTCTCGCTCTTGCTCAGAGCTGGTTTCGAACTCCTGAGCTCA
>CAUYSK010051892.1:0-17372 GCA_963575035.1 Avahi laniger | reverse complement strand
TGGAAGGTGGGAGGGAGGCAAGCCTGGGGAGGACACAAAAACTCCACACCTCACACTCTGTACCTTGCTATATACGTCTTTTCACCTTGACTTTTTCTGAGTTGTATCCTTTATAGTAAACTGGTAAAAGTAAAGTGTTTTCCTGAGTTTTGTGAGGCCATATGGCAAATTATCAAGAGTGACTGAGAGTTATAACAAGGAGTTTGTAGTCTTTGGCCCTTTTGTGACTTCAAAGAAGCTAATCTGCATCTAAAGAGCTTGGCAAATTCTCTCCATTAATCCTTAAATTATCAAAAAATCAACAATCAATTGAGAATTCCAGAAAGATTTAATTTATTTAACCTTTTATAGTTCATATAAAATTTATGTATATGATATCTAGTAAAACATCAATGGATGTCTTAAAAATTTTTCTGTTGCTATAACACAGTAACATAGACTGGATAATTTATAAAGAAAAGAAATGTATTTCTTACAGTACTGGAGGCTGGGGAGTCCGAGAACATGGTGCCTGATTTTGGTGAGGTTCTTCTTGCTATGTTATGCCATGGTGGATGAATAGAAAGCCTAGTGAACATATGCAAAGGAGACCACACGAGTGAGCCAAGCTTGCTTTTATAACAACACATTCTGTCAAGAATTTGATTACTCCTATAAGAACTAACCTGCTCCTTAGAGAACTCACTCACTCCCTGGAAAATGGCATTAATCTATTTTTGAGCATTTCACCTTCATGATCCTATCATATTTTAAAGCTTACACCTTCTAATTCTGTCAAATTGGCAACTAAGTTTCCAACACATGAACTTTTGGGCGACACATTCAAGCAACAGCAATAAATATTTAAATAGATAGATAGACAAATTAAACTATACAGTTTGTATAGAATTTTAAGAAATTTACAAATCCCTATATAAAATGCACAAATTATTAGGAGTCCATAAGATGCCAGGGTGAGAAGACCTGGAGTAAAGTTTGCTTCCTTTCAGGTCATGTGTCCTCACTATTTGGTTGCTTTTATGTGCTTCCTTCCTTCCTTCCTTCCGTCTTTCCTTCCTTCCTTCCTTCCTTCTTTTCTTTTCTTTCTTTTTTGTTTTAAGATGATTTTACTAAACAGGGAGTTCTTAACCTTCAAACTCTAGATTTCCATATCTCATATACATAAAATGGTATGTGGGGACATAAATTCATGATCTCAGTTCCTGCCTTTTGTTGAAATTACTTGAAACAACTGGTCTTTGTTTAGTGATTCAGAAGATGTGGAGAGAGCCTACAACAAATACAGGGGTGTCTTCTCTCCTGTAGACAACAGGAATACAATGATAGATTTTATCAAGCAGCTGTGGATAAACAGAGAATTATTACAAATAATGACATCTCATTTGATTGGCACTTTTTATTTTTACATATGTAAGTAAATATTTATTTGGAATAATTTTAAAAAATCGCAGCAAATTATACATTTTAAATAGCTAACTAAAAGCCCCGGCTATGGGAAAAAATATGACCGTTTCTCAAAAAATTAAAAATAGAACTACCATATGATCCAGCAATCTGTCTTCGATATGTGTCCAAAAGAAGTGAAATCAGAATCTGGAAGAAGTATCTATGCTCTCATATTCATTGCAGCATTATTCACAATAGCCAAGATATGGAAATAACCCAAGTGTTTATTGACAAATAAATGTATGAAAATTATGGTATATGCATACAATAGAATGTTATTCAGTATTAAAAGAGATGGAAATCCTGCCATTTGTGGCGACAAGAATAAACCTGGAAACCATTATGCTAAGTGAAATAAGCCAGTTACAGTAGGACAAGTACCAGATAATTCTATTTACATGAGTTACCTAAATTAATCAAACTTAGGAAAGCAGAGCAGAATGGTAGTTGCCAAGGGTTGGGGGAACAAATCTGAGGGGGAAATGGGAAGCTATTTATTGGTCAAAAGGTACAAAGTTTCAATTTGCAAGTTGAATAAGTTCTAAAGATCTGCAGTACATCATAGTGATGTAGTTAATAATACTATATTGTGCACTTATCCTTTTTTTATTTGAGTTTTTTCAGTTTTGCTCTGATTGGCTTGGATGTCAGTTTCCTTTTATTTACTTTTCTTAGTTCAAATTGCTATGTTGTCAAAACCAGGTGTCTTGCTTTTTATGATAGTATTATTTTGAATATGAAGATTTCTTTTTGATATTAGGCAAATTTTATGTTTTTAAGCATTATTTTTGCTCCCAATTTTTTTTGATGAAAATCAGCCTGTATGTGCCTGGTGCTCTGTACATTGGCGTATAAAAGCTGAAAGAATGGTATCAGTAGCATTTTACAGTCAGAGAAACAGAGGGAGAATATTTCTAAACAGAAAAATACTTTTAATATTATTAATGTATACAAGTTAATGTATATATATAAAGTATCTTGTCTCAATACTCAAAGCATATATTATATTAAGATACATAAAAATTAATAAATTATTATCTATAGTAAGCATATTATCTCAATACTTCAATTAGTAAATGAAATAGCTGGATGAATTCAGTCTTGTTCTAGGTTTCATGCCCTTAAACATGATGCTAGGCTGTTTCTAATGACAGTTGTTTAAAGACTGATGATAATTTGGTTTGGCTGAAATATGAGAGAGTGGAAAGAAAGACATATGGTTACTGAAAAGTTTGCATTTCAATATTTCTCTTACATTTCCTAATAGTTAATCATATTTTATAATTAATTTTATCTTCTAATATGTATATTATTTCCCCTTGACCTAGCAGAAAGAAAAAAATAGACAAAGCACACACACATATGCACACACCTCATAATAAAAAAGTTGATTTCCTGTTGTCAGACCATACTTGTCATTTGACCTGGTGACAGAGCAGCGTCTCGTGCAGTGCTCAATGCTCACTGTCACTGCTTTAGCTTATTCTGAAGCCAACTCAAGGATTGAGTGTAAGGATGTGAAGAGAAATATCCTTCATCCTGAGTACTGAAAATGGGATAAGTCTGACTTTGTCATATAAACATTGATTATGCAAAATATAGGCAAAGACTATGACCAATCAGATAAATTCAATTTGGTGGAGGTCATATGGGAAACCCATTTTGACCTCAGTGTAGACTGAGTTTTAAAATATAACTTTGTAAACAGTAGGTTTGTTATCTTGCCTGTTTTTTTCATTGCTGTGTTCTTAGTGCATAGAATAATACCAATATAGGTGGTATTCAGTAAATATTTGTTGAATGAATGAAAAAATCATATAAGTAAAGAAACTCATAGACTATTGCTGCAGATATAACTAAATCTGATGGAATTTTCATTATAAATTTAAATTCTACATTACAAAGAAATGTAAATAGGTACACAGATATAAATAAAGATATAGATATATAATTTTAAAAGTTTCTCATATTCAAACAGACAATAAGATTTACATGACATAGCAATTAGCTAAAACAAACTATGGAGCATGTTTTGGAAACTGTAACAATTCTTGCATAGTATTGTTTTAATGCAGTCTTTTCCTATGAAGAAAGTGATTGCAACCCCTTATCAGCCCACAAATGAAGTTTCAAAAGGGAGATTCTTCTTTATAGTTTGTATATTTTTGATGGGAAAAAAGAAACATTATTAAATATTATATGAGTGTTATTTAGTTATTGTCATGTGAATCTGAAAATGAGAATTTCATATTTCAGAATTTATCTTCACTGCTGTTACTGTTTAAATCTTTAAACAAGGCATAAAAAAAGAAAATAAATGAAAGAACATCTTTCCTTCCAACTGTATCTGTACTCCACTTTAGGTTAAATGCCACTACATACTTCGCAAAGCCAGTTTAATAAACAAAACTGCTTGGCACAGCTAGATATTTTCAAATGTTTAATAAGAAAATAGAGTGATAGCTTGCCATTTGGCAGCCTGCTATTTTGGAACCATCACAACGTCATGGCTGCTTCCTATTATCTTTTAATTTTTTAGGGAGGGGATGAAATCCAAAAAGGTACCAGTTCTTACGATAATTTATTCGTTCACTTTAAATTATTTATTCAACAAACATTTATTTAGTACTTATGTTTTATATTCTACCTCAGTACCCCAAAATATTAGCTATCGGAATTTATCCTAAGAAAACAATATTGAGTAGGAATGAAGGTTTAATTTAGGAGTCTATATAATACATTTAATAAAAGGAAAAAATAAAAACTTGAACATCCTGAAGTTCTGACAAACATGAATTAATTGAATGTACTGATATATTGCAAGTTAAATATCATCAGGCCTTAAATATGATGTTGTACACCATGATTGCACTGCCCCTGGGAACAGAAGGGAGATCTTTGAAAAAGCCTACTGAGGAGTGTGTGCCTTCAGGGGCAGATCAGCATGCCTGAGTGGCAACCATCCTTCCAAAAGAGGGCTGTGCACCCAGCTCAGGCTGTGATCCTGGGTAGAGCACCTACTGGCTCACATCACAGCAAGGGGAAATCCATTGGCCTGAAGTCCTGCTTGCTGGCAGAAGCCTGGGAGAGGCTACGGAGTGGGGAAGGGTGGAGGGGAGAGAGACCTGCTCCAGAGTGCGGGTCTTGGACAGCCCCACCCCCAAGACCAGACCTTCAGCTGACTGGAGCCCTTTCAGCCCCTCCCAACAGCTTTGCACAGAAGCAAAGAACAGAACTTTGACCCCTGCTAACAGCAGCCGTGGAGCCTGAGGGCAGGCTTGCCCAACCCAGCACCACTCAGACTCACTCCCGGATCTGCCCCCACTCAGGTGGAGAATAAGGACACACTTGGAAGTCCCAGGGCCCCACCCACCACCTGAGGCAAAAGAGGGCCTCTCCAGAGGAACAAGAGCTGGCTACAGGACCCAAAAAGAGCACTCCAGCTTGCTCCGCCCAGCAAGTGACACCTACTGACTGAGAGGTAATTCTGCGCACCCTTTTAGTGCATGTCCTGATTGATCATAAAGGGTGTGGTCAAATCTCACCCATAAACACCACCTACTGGCTCAAGACCAAACAGAGTGTGCCATTATCCAAAAGAAAATCAACAGGCAAGAAGAAACAACTGATCCAGATGGGAAAGAACCAGTAAAAGAACTCTGGAAGTATGAAGATTCAAACGGAAAGGACACCCCCAAAGAGGAATAACAGCTCCCCAGCAATTGACATTAACCAAACTCAGAACACTAAAATGACAGAAGAAGAATTTCAGACATGGATTGTAAGAAAACTGAATGATATACAAGAAAAAATGGATAACCAACACAAACCACAAAAAAAAAAATCCAGGACTTGGAAGAAAAATTCACTAAAGAAATTGAAATATTAAAGAAAAATCAAACCAATCTTCTGGAAATGAAGGGCTTATTTAGGGAACTACAAAACACAGTGGAAAGCCTCAAGAACAGGGTAGATCAAACAGAAGAAAGAATCTCAGAGATTGAAGATAACTCCTTCCAATTAAATAAGTCAGTCACAGAGACTGAGCAGAAAATGAAGAGAAAAGAAATAAGCCTACAAGAAATGTGGGATTATGTGAAAAAAACTGAACCTGAGGGTGATAGGGGCTCCAGAAGGTGAAGAAGAAAACACTCAAGGGCTGGATAAGCTATTTGAAGAATTAATAGAGGAGAATTTCCCAGGCCTTGCTAAAAATCTAGATATACAGGTACAAGAAGCTCAAGAGACCCCAGGGAGATTCAATGCAAATAGGAAGACACCACATCATGCAGTCATCAGATTGACCAAAATATCCACTAAAGAGGCCCTTCTAAGAGGTGTAAGGCAAAAGAAACAAGTAACATACAAAGGAAACCCCATCAGACTAACTCCAGACTTCTCAACTGAAACCCTACAAGCAAGAGGAGACTGAGGCCCAATTCTCACTCTTCTGAAACAGAATAATGCCCAGCCTAGAATCTTGTACCCTGAAAAACTAAGTTTCATATGTGAAGGAGAAATAAAGACATTCTCAGATAAGCAAAGACTGAGGGAATTCACCAAGACAAGACCAGCTCTCCAAGAAGTACTCAAGAAGGAATTACACAAGGATCAGCACAATAAACACTCTCGAATGTAAAACCACTCAAAAGTTAAAGATCAAAGGCTAGATTCCACAATGGCTCAAGAGAGAAAACAAAGCAACAAAATGTAACCCAACAGAATGAACAGTAATTCACCCCACTTATCAGTTCTCTCAATAAATGTGAATGGCTTTCCTCTCAAGAGACATAGGCTGGCCGAATGTATAAAAAAAAACAAGCCAAGTATCTGTTGTCTCCAGGAAATGCATCTAATCTGCAATTGAGTGGATTAATAAAATATGGTATATGTATACCATGGAGTACTATTCAGCTTTAAGAAACAATGGTGATATAGCACCTCTTGTATACTCCTGGATAGAGCTGGAACATATTCTACTAAGTGAAGTATCCCAAGAATGGAAAAACAAGCACCACATGTACTCACCATCGAATTGATATTGACTGATCAACACATAAGAGCACATATACAAATAACATCTATTGGATGTCAGGCAGAGGGGAGGGGGGGCAGGAGAGGACGGGGATATGCATACACAAAGAGTGTAATGTGCACCATCCGAGGGATGCACACACTTGAAACTCAGACTTGGGGGAGGAGGGGGGACAAAAAAAATGAATATAAGAGTATCAGGTGTCCCCTGGAAAAACAGTTGAGAAAAGCAAAAGTCCAGTAGCAGCTCGCTTTTGAAAAAAACTAAGAATAATACAAAGAGAGTGAGTTGAAGGAAGAAGAATATGAAGTACAGGTGAGTTTGCTGCTGCAGAAGGATAAATGTGATATTAAGAGATAGTGGAGTGATAGAGAGAAGGCAGAACTTGCTGACTCAGATCTTATGATCATCTTTTCTGGTAACTAGAGCTATGCAGCAATGGGATGGGCTGCCTGGCAACACTGTGAGTTTTTGAACATTGCAAGGATTCAAGCAATGGCTGGAAAATCACTGATCAGGGATGCCCTCCTTCTGCTCAGGTGGATGAGGGGCATGAATTCTACACAAAGGCCCTGAATCCTTCTCCTGCACCCAGGAAGTGCCCTAGGATGGACCCTACCCTCTTTGTTCCTATTGGTTTCTAACTTGTTTCTGCTTCTCTTCCTAGCTTCTTTGGATTGAGGCTTTGTTTGATTGGCTCTTAGTTTGAGTTTCACCATGGGATGTGATTTACAGCAATCTCTTGGGCCTATTTTACACAAACAGAATTCAGCCCAGTCTCCTGGCACTCTCTTACATCTTTGAACCGCTCGTCTATAAGAAAAATTAGTGTATATGTTATCATGACTCTAATGACCAAATGAAGACATGTTATTTTTTTCTTCATTTTTGTAGGACTATTTCTCTTTTCTATTTGATAAGAGTCCACTGTAAATAGGATAGTGGGCTAAATTACCTTTTAGATAGGTTTACATATTGAAATTTTATAGTATTTGGAGAAGCAGACTCTCATGCTTTCTCAGTAAGTGCTAGGGAGAGAAGGTGACTATAGAAATTACAAAAAGAAGGGGGGAAATTATTTTTATGTTCTCCCTCTCACCTTTTACTGGAGTTAAGTTTACTCCTGCTAGCAAGGAGACATGCTGCTCTTCCTCCACCTCCCCTGTGGCACGTCTCCACTGATCAGAAAGGACTCTGAGGTCTGACCATAGCAGCATGTTGTGGCACTGGCAGGAGTCCTGATGCTGCTGCTGTTACATTTCTCTGACTTTACAGGCTGAGCTGGAAATGTAAAGTGGAAATGGCTCCTTATAGCCACACATACCACCTGCCCAGTTCTTGGGTATTTTAATAGAGATTGTTGCTTGATCACAAGAGTATAATTAATGGGCCTTTCTTCCAAAGTGGCAGAAATTACCTTTGAAGAATTGATTAAACATTTTTCAACTTATCAGAAAATCATGAAATTATTTAAAAATATTGAAATGATCATAATAGGTTACTTGTATGTGTGCTTTGAAGATGTAGAGAAATATTGCTGAAACTTCACAATAGGATAAGAAAGGTATCAGGGTAGGTGGAGGGAGAAAGAAAGAAAAGAAAAGTTTGTTCTTGTCCTGAAAAACTGAAAAATATTTCTAGGGCATGGTGTTCCACAGAACATGCTGAACGGACAGCCCTGTGAAACGCAGAGGTGAACAGTGGAGTTTTACTCCACTGAGCTGGCATTGTGGATAATCTCTCCACCTCTGCCTGGTATCTTTTCCTCTTTATCTGTTTTTGAGACTTTGCTAATATTTACTTCTTGGACTCTGCTTATTTCTCTTTCTCTTTCTCCTTCTGTATCCTGTAACTTAGGATCTTTGCTTCAGTTTGTCTCTCTTCCATTCCTTTCCACACTGGTCCCTGTGCCTCTGTCTTCTCTGTGAATATACCCATCTTCTTTCTGTGTATACCATCCTTAGGCATTGACTCACAGTGTTGACATCCTTCTGCACACACACTTTCTGCACTTGATGGCTTCCATGGTGCATTTGTTGGTCCTCTTTTGCCAGTGCTGACCCAGGGTGGCTTCCTCTGCAATTCTGTGTTGGTGTTTGCTTGAATCCGTCATCTGAAGCTGACATGCAAATAGAGCATCACTCAAAGTTGTCTCCACAGAGCAGAAGGCATGGAAAATGGTCTGGGGAAAGGTAGGCAATGCCATCTGACTCCAAACTCAGTGACAGTGACTCTTGACCCTCAGTGGTCTTAATAAGTCCTTGGCACATGTAATGTATTTTACTAAGCTCTTAGTTCTTCTCCCACATTCAATGTCTCAGTTCAGGAATAGTTTTTTCCTTTTGGTATTGTTTGTATAAATACCTAACTTTGTAAACTTCTATTTGTATAAATTTCTCATTTGTTCTGGCATTTATCTTCCAACCTAAAAATTTCCCCAGGGACAGGTAGTTCCTTTTGTCTCTGTTCTACTACAGCTAATTTGTTCATATTTTCATTGCTTCACTTCTAATGTTTTATTATAATTATATGTCTATATACATCACTTTCTCTTGAAGATAATTTTTTATTTATTTTCTTTTGGCCATTGCCAAGAAGACTTTATAGTACTAAAAGAACTAACTTCTCTAAATGTGTGGTAGATTATGGTTGTGCCTGTCCTTCAAAAGCCTCTAAATTGATGGAAATAGAAAATTCTTAGATCCTACAGTGCAGGGTTAGATTTAAAAAGCTACATATTCTGAAATAGAGGGATCACATGAACAAGAATTTCAGTGCCCATAACCCTTGCATGAGTCTGCATAATGCTGCTTGCTAAGGAGCATAAATATTGCCCTACATGGAAACATAGGTTATTTCTTTTTCTTTTCTTTTTTTTTTTTTTTTTTGTGACAGAGTCTCACTCTGTTGTCTGGGCTAGAGTGAGTGCCATGGCATCAGCCTAGCTCACAGCAACCTCAAACTGCTGGTCTCAAGAGATCCTCTTGCCTCAGCCTCCTGAGTAGCTGGGACTACAGGCATGCACCACCATGCCCGGCTAATTTTGTCTATATATTTTTAACTGTCCAATTAATTTCTTTCCAATTTTAGTAGAGACGGAGTCTCGCTCTTGCTCAGGCTGGTTTCGAACTCCTGAGCTCAAACAATCCACCCGCCTCGGCCTCCCAGAGAGCTAGGATTACAGGTATGAGCCACTGCGCCCGGTGAAACATAGGTTATTTCTGGGCACGTATGTGGTCATTCTTATACAGAGATAGAAAAAATCTTGGGAAATTCGTGTTCTGGTCTATCTGGTTCCTTTCCCTATGCTGACCACTGGCCAATATCACCACCCTAGTAAGGAGGAGTCCTCGGGGAGCCTTGTCCCCTGAGAAACAAAGAGTTCTTCTGGGAATTTTGTTCATTCTGATGTAACCCTTTGTCTCTTTAGTTCTCTTATCATTTTGATTTTTGAGAATGCTTGGACATAGAACTGGTTGGTGTCCATGAGTTTCTTTTCCTCAGTTTCTCAAACTTAGACTTTATCTTTTTAGATCTTGTCTAAGGTAGAATTTAATGAATAAATTTGCCATAAAACATCATAGTTTGGTGTTTTAATTCCCATTATATTCACAAGTTCTGCCCACTCAAGGGGAAAGGTTTTTTATACAGGAAGTACACACCAGAGGGTGGAAATCCTTTCTCATCAATACTTAAGTTTTTTTGTACAAGACTAAATTGATCATGATATTTTTTATGGCACCCTCAACCAATTTGAACTTATTGATCCATACTCAAGGTTATACTAATATGCAAAATATGATTTCTTTACATTCGGAGTTAATTATAACTATGTTAGGAAAAGAGAACATTAGGTGGGGGAAGGGGAATTAAGGTAACCTTCATGTATGATGTATGTACAAATACTGTAAGACATAATGTGTTGGAGAGATAAGTCCAGTATAGAGTAGTATAGAAAATTTCGTGGAGGAGGTGGGTAAAAATGGACAGAAGCAGACATTGACTTGTGCAGCATTCTTATTCTTCACTGGTTACTGACTATAGGTACTCAGAGCATATAGCACAAAACAGGAAGACTGGCAGATAATATAACAGAATTCATGTGTTTGAGGGAGTCATGACTGGATAGTCGAGGTGGACAGCACAGGTATAGAGGAAGGGATCAGCAGGCAGTGTTGGAGCTGCTGTCCACGGTTCTGAACCACAGTGAGTTGATTAGTCCAAACTCGCAGGAATGCTGAGCCAGGTTTGGGCAGAGGTGTTGGTGGAAGAGAAGAGAGAAAGGGAAAGACGATAGGGAGCAGAGAGCCAAATATTGTTCTGGTGGTATAGAGCCACTAAGAGCTATGACAATTTTCAAATAATTGCAGAGATGGGGAGAGGGGGAAAAACCCACAAATAATCCCAGACAAAATATTGGATAACTCTTGGTTTTCCATTGCTGCATAACAAATTCCCACAAACTTAGTAGCTTAAAAACAGCACAAATTTATTATCTCACCATTTTCATAAGTCAGGAATCTGGACATGAGTTAGCTGGGTCTTTTGTCATGGACTCATGAGGCAAAATTCAATGTATTAACTGGGCTGCTTTCCTTTTTGGAGCATGAAATCTTCTTTCAAGCTCAGGTCATTGTTGGCAGAATTCTGTTCCTTGTGGTTGCAGGACTGAGGTCCCCACACTGTTGCTGAGTCTTAGCCAGGGGCTACTCTCAGATCTTATTGCTGCCCACAGTTCCTTGTCACATGGCCCCCACCATTTGCCCTTCAAATCTCTATAACTTTAAGAAGCATCCAGTCCCTTTTAGGAGCTCACCTTACTGAGTCATTCCTACCCAGACAATCTCCTTTTTGATTAATTTAAAGCCAACTGATTAGTGACCTAATTATAGGGGTGATATCCCAGTTATATTCACAGTTCTGCCTCCACTGGAAGGGAGGGAATTACATAGGTTGTGCATATTGGGGGGTGGAATCCTGTGGGCCATTTTAGAATTCTGCCTACTGATGAGCAAAAGAAAAATAAACTTGTGTAGCAATTTCCATATTAAGATTGTTTTGATTGCGAGTAGCTAGATCACTGTTAAATAACAGTTAAAAAGTAATTTGTTGGACATACACTAAACTATTTTACAGAGTCTAAGGAAGAATTGAACAACCAGCCTTTGAGAAGAGTAAATTCTAAGAAAGCCCTAGAGGCCTCAGTTAATGAAACACTTCTCTACAACACCAATAGTTGGATCAAAGTAATTTGTGTCTCTTAGTTCAAAAATACAAATTTCTGGGAGAGAATTTTGGGGTAGGTGTCCACACTGAGTCAATAACATACAACTGAGGGTAGGATCTTATGGTATAGACATAGTTTATGGACCCATTTCTCTGTATCATGTCTAGTTATCAGAGAAATTGTAATCACTATGAAATGTCCAGCTACCCTAAGGGAAGTCGATGCCACAAATGAGGCAAAATGATGCAATGTTGACATATATCAACAATTGTGTATAGACAGCATGAAAAATGTCAGCCAGGTGAAAATGATTAAAAGTGATTAAAGTGTTACTGTTTGTTATATTACAATAATAAAAAGTTTGTATATTTTATATTTAAAATTTTTCTATTTTCACCAATCTTTTGCAATTTAAATATGATAATTTAAACAGCATTTAACCACAGCATATATAGTTTTATTTACTTCTGATAGTTTTAACATGTTTCCAATAATTAGGATACTCATTCTTCCCACCTTAGAAATTTGGAGGAGGATGGAAAATACTCTCTGTTTCCCAGGTACTCTCTCACTATGCCATAGTTGTGAGCTGGACAGAAAAGGTTAGACCTGGAGGAAATAATTTGCAAAAGGTTTTGGCATTGTGTGCTAACTGTGCTGTCATTGGAATACTCCCTCTGCCACCGCACTTTAGCTCTTTGACATAGGGGCATTTGACATTACGGCTTTTGGCGTTTATAAGCAATACTGAAAAATTACATTTGTTGTACTTTTGCTGAGACATGAATTGGAGTCGTGTGTACTGAGAGATTGAGGTGGAGTGTGAGGCACTTCACTTCGTTAGTGAGTAAGCGTAGCTAACAACACAGATTCTGAAAGGCTTATTTAAACATTTACTTTGTCCCCACTGCTATTGTACATTTTATAAGGTGGGAGGAATTATTAATAATTGCATTAGTTGTATTCACCTTGATTCATTAAAATCCCAGAATGTGTTTTTTTCTGTAACAAAATGACTTTATGTACCATTTAATGTTTATATAATGCTTGGATTATAAAACACTTTTCTGTGCATGATCTTTCTTGACTTTGAAGCAGCAGGTAAATCCCGTTCAGAGAAAAGAACTCAGAGAGGGTTAAGACAGAATGTCTCAGATTCTGGAGAAGAATCCCGACCTTTTGACTTCTACCTCTGTATTTTTTTCTCAAAATAAAGATGACTTTGTTTCAGTCTGAAGTTGACTACCAGAGAAAAATAACAAAAGCCCAGCATTAATAAATCTTTGAGCCCTCAGTAAATATTTATTGTGATGTTTAAGCCATTTTTCCCAATTGGGAGTCCAAAGATCTCTCCGTTAAATGTGGAATCATCTTAGTAATGTTCTTTCTCTATGAGATTTGTTCTTAAAGCTCTTTGAAGCACAAATAAAATACACTCATCCATTATAATTATTTTTAAATTTCTTTCCAATGTGGGCATCAGGGAGAAAAGATACTGAACTGTAGAAAAGAAGTGATGCAGAGCTAGTGACAAGTTGGTCCTTGGGGAATCTCTGGGAGTCAAACAACACAAGACACCAGCCTTAATTAACAGAGAAGCGAATTGTATACAATTGTACATAACAGTTTCTTTGGGTCTTCTATTTCTTTGTTAAGCTAAACAAAAAATACTGGACATGAATATGTGGGTGCGGAGGACTGGTGCGGGTGACCAAGAGGGCTGGAAAGGTCCGTGGTAATAATGGTTCCTGTATTGCTTTTTTTTGCCCTAAACAGCTTTTTGAATGGGTCTTTAGTCTGTTGACTCACAGCTGTGTCCTTTTAGTTGGTTGATGTGGCAGGTATCTTTTTTGTAAGTGAGAAACAAATGAAATATGAATGCAGTGTCTCCATTTGGTACAGTTTAAAGATACAGTAATGACTACTTAAATATAATGTTGCCCTGGGGCTCTGCATGCTCCTGAAAGTCTATTTTGTTAAAGACGTGTATAAGCCTTAAGGCGATATTACACCATCAGAGAAAAGATTTTTGCCCAGGCAATAAACATATTGCTTTAATGTCCTTCCACATTGTCAAATCCTTCTTATTAATGCCCTTTCCCCCACCTCCTGTCTTTACCACCTGTGATGTAGGTTTCGAAGAAAAGGACTCTCATTGTGAGGTGATTTTGTGATTTAGTGAAACTATATCTTTGGTGCTTTTCTTACCTCTCTTTTTAAAATTTTTACTCTTTTAGTTTTTGGGTTTCCTCCTCCAAAACTGGCAATGCAAAAAAACAAAAACAAAAACAAAAACAAAAACAAAACAAGAACAGCCATTTTACAAGATCTGTTAAGGAGAAAGATTATCTTGTAAACTAAATCACAATAAAATGGTAATGATTTCAGATTAATTTGCATTTAAAAGTGAAAGTTTAAGCAATCAACTTTTTCATGGACACTTGTTTATCCCTGAGAAAGTGGGTTCAGAGAAGGTTCCTCAGAGGAGGTCAGGAACTTAGGTAGTAAAGAATGCAGGTGAGAGTTTTCTCTCTCCAAAATCTGACCTAATTTCATTGCCTGGAAATGCTTATCACAGAAGAAAGAATTTTTTATAGAGGGAATTGTTAATAATATTTTGGAACTTTAATTGATGGATGGGAGTTGAGAGGTCTTGCAAAGAACTTTTGGATTTCAGGGTATTTACTTATGCTCAAGGAAAACTGTGCTGCACAGAACAACCTTTGGTAAAAAGCAAATCCTGCTTCTGCTTCTCCACTGGGGTGGGCTTGTTGAGAAAAAGCAAAGTAGCAGTGAGCAGGAGGCAACCCGGAGAGAGTGTCTGGTCATTCTCAGCATGGGGGAGTATTGAAAAATCTATGATTTATCTTTCTGAGGGAAGCAAAATCACTTTTTACCTGTCCATGAATATAACTAGGGGACTGTTGGGATGAATAGTGAGCTGAAGCTGTGTGCACAATGCTTAAAAGTGTGGAGTCTGGTATCAGCCTGACCCAGGTTCAAGCCCAGACTTTGCTACTCATTAACGATGGGATTTCAGACAAATTACTTAATTCTTCTTCACCTATAAGATGGAATTGTATCGGAGCCTAATACCTCATGGCCTTGTTGAATGGATTAAATGAGATAAGAAATGCAATGTGCCTGACATAGAGGAAGTGTTCAATAAATGATAGCAAATTAACAAAAGCTAATTTAAACAACTCTTTGCATGCTCCATATAATTGTCCTTTCAGCCATAGCACTAGTGAGGTGGCTTGCTTCTAAACGACTTGTCTTGTTGAGAGGGTAAAAAAAGGTGTGTGTGAATAGAGAGAGTATGTATACCTGACTCAGTAACACACAAGTGCTAACATAACCAGTAGCCTCAGAAGAGCCCTGGGTATCCTTCTCTTGAACAAAACTGTGTGAAATGAGTTCTGATTAGCTCTGTTCTGGGAAGGAGAATGTGCTATGTTTCCTGCAGTCCTGGCTGTGTGCTTTGTGTTTCAGGGTTAGTTCAGCCCCCACTTTTCCTGTCTCTGCAGGGCTGTCATTGTGTGATTCATAACTCAATATTAACCACAGACAAGGGAGGAGTGGATGGAGGAAGTTTCTTTCATGTGACATAAAGTAACTGGGATCAGGGTTTTTCTATAGAAGCATTAATTACCCTTGTCAGTCTAACCAAGAACAAATTTCACTTCAACCAAGGATCATGGCATTTCACTGGCATCCAGTGAATGTGCAAAGAAGGCTTTGCCATTTATCCACAGGTTTTTAGAGTCTTTTTTGTGATTTATGTTTTTCTTCTTTCTGTTTAAACAGGTAAGGTATCTATTAATAATAAATACACGATTCTGGAAGGTGACAAGAAGAAGGTTATTGGTGACAAGACTAGATTTCCAGTGTATAAAATTTAAGTTTTTCAGACTTTTCAATTCATAGCCCTGCTTGCCCTTTTTTCTTCATTCTACTTTTCTCTTTATTGATGGTGGAAACTAATAAAATATAAGAATTGGAAAGAGACTAAGAGGTAATATAATTTTATGTAAGAAAAAACTGTGAACGACTAAAACTTGGTGGTTGCCCAAACTAGCTCTTGTCTTTGAAAATAATTCCTTTCCATAGAGATGTATCTGGTAGGATGAACTTGATTATCATCTTGTGTATATAGAACAGTTTTACCAATTTTGCATTGGTAAATCTGGCATTCTTTATTTGATTACAATTGTGTGACGCATTAGGTTCTCTTTTGAATCAGTTATAATATCATACTGGTTCCCTTATTAAAATCTAGGACATGGTTTCATTTTACATATGTATGAATAATATGACTTTACCATTTAAAAATGATGCTTTCACACCATAGATGATGAAACAAAAAAAGAGAAAACGAATTATACAAACTTTATGTCACTGTTGAACTCAAGTCCATGTCTCCTGTGCCTGACCCATAAACTAATTTATACTGTGTATTCTTCTCTAGATTATTTGTCTTTATTCTGTGTTCCTAAATTTTTGTTGGTCCTTCAAAATCAGATTGTATCTCCAAAGTACGATTAATTGATAGCTTCAGTATCAACTTGTTATGTATCTTTTCCTCCTCTCCAATCAGATATGCAGGAATTACTTAGCGAAGACAGTGGAGGTAACTATGGTATATGCTCAAAGGAGCTTGTGAGGTCCTTTCTGTCTCCTTCCCAATACTTCCCCCATCTATTCAAATGCATCTCTTCACTGACTGCCACTGACACCTTAGAGCATACCAGTAGAGCAGCACTTATTATGGCCGGAAGGGACTGGCCCTAAATACAATGCAAATACTCTCGGGAATAAATATAGCCATCAATACAGATTAGTTTATTGAATTATTTCTGGTTTAAACTCCAGATAAAGAAAGGTTGACAAAGAGAGCACTGGCTTAAAGGATGTGGACATTCGACGTTTTGGGGGGAAAGTTTGTTCTTGCACGTTCATCATCACATGATATCTGTTTTGTAGTTTTAGTGTTCAAGAGAACTGGCTTCTACTCTTACGTCCCCTTGGTCATTGTGCCCCTGCTGTATGTACATTTCTTCCTTCACACAGTCTAACTTAATGGTGAGAGCTTTCTTAAGACTGAAGGAGATGGCTGCTGGAACCTGTCAGATTTATCTCTGGGAATTTTCATTTAGTGAGCAAATCATATTTTTCTATCAAATTTGCTAACTAAACTTCAAAATTTAGTTAGCAGAGTCATATTTTTCTGTCAAAGAATATAATTATAATTTTTAGAACTTTCTCTCTTTTTAATCCTTTTGTCATTAAGAACCTGCCATATATGCATCTGTTCAACTTTCATGCCCCATTTTCCCTGTAAGCTTTCCTGATAGCTCTAGTAACAATGCATTATCATTCTCCTAGATCCCAGATTTCTGTCTGGTCATTAAAATATCTATCTACCAGGTTATTAAAACTCACCTTAGTCATAAGGAGGCAAACTCTTACAAAGCCTCACATATTATAGTATTACATAACACATTTTGGAGGTACTTACTTTATGCGGATTCTGACTCTCTATGTATTCTGATACTCTAGTGAGTACCTACTTTTCTGTATACCAGGAGCAATCTTAAATTTCTTTCTTTTTTTTTTTTTTTGAGACAGATTCACTTTGTTGCCCTGGCTAGAGTGAGTGCCGTC
>CAUYSK010051891.1:0-22588 GCA_963575035.1 Avahi laniger | reverse complement strand
GCTGAGGCGGGAGGATCGCTTGAGGTCAGGAGTTCCAGGCCAGCCTGAGCAAGAGTGAGACCCTGTCTGTACTAAACATAGAAAAAATTAGCCGGGCATGGTGGCGCGCACTTGCAGTCCCAGCTACTCGGGAGGCTGAGGCAGGAGGATCGCTTGAGCCCAGGAGTCTGAGGTTGCACCGAGCTATGATGATGGCACTGCACTCTAGCCCGGGCAACAGAACGAGATTCTGTCTCAAAAAAAAAAAAGAAAAACAAAAAAAAAAACGTGTGTTTTGCAATGCAGTTAAGTTACTCGGAAACAACTGGCTTTTAAGCTTTGTTAGGAGGGGCCAGATCAGCCCACAGTCTAGAGCTGATGTGTCCCACTGAGGAGGCGATACCTGTCTGAGTGTCCTGCTTCTGCCCCGGGCCGAGAGAGTTCTCTACTCCGGCTGTGGGGGTTGTGGGGAACTCCCCAGGTGGTGAGCTGGGGAATTGCAGGGTTCCCTCCATTGCTCCCTCCTGGCCGGGATCGCCGTCTCTGCTGCCTCTTATTGAAGTCTGAAGATATTGACATATTTTGTCCAGTTTTTTTGTTGCTGAAGGAGGAGGATGAATCCAATCATCCTTGTTACTCCATTATGGCCAAAAGTGGAATTTCTCCCCTTTCTTGTTTTTAAAAAAACAGCTTTATTGAGATATAATTCACACCGATTGAGAGTATAAAATTCAGTGGCTTTTGCACACTCAGAGATAGTTGCAGCCATCACCGGAGTTCATTTGAGAGCACTTTTATCACCTCCGAGAGACACTCTGTGCCCCTCAGCCTCACCCCAGCCCTCCTTGCCCCCCAGCCCCAGCCAACCACAAATCTACTTCCTGTCACTATGGATTTGCCCAGTCTAGAAATTTCCTCGCAATGGAATCTTACACTTTGTGGCCTCTTCTTTCACTTAGCACGAGGATGTCAAGGTTCATCACCCCTGCATCAGCACTTCTCTCCTTTTAGGGCCAGACAATATCCCTTTGTATGAACAGACCACATTTTGTTTATCTGTTCATCAGATGAGGGACATTTGGGTTGTTTTCACTTTTTGGCTGTTATGAATAATGCTAAATTATCAATGCAATAAAAAGCATTCTAGGGAAATATCTCTGCAGACTGAAAACCCAGGTCTTCTTATCTGTGCTGCCAGGATGGCTGTAAAACCAAAGCCCTTGGAGCTGGGAGGGCTTCTCAGCCTACCCAGCCCAACTTTGACATTTTACACATGGGGAAACTGAGGCTGCAGCTGGCCACGACTCACTCACCCTGACGCTGGTGGGAAGAACCCTCCCCCATGTTTTCTGATTCTAAAAAAATTAAGCTAACATTTGTGTGGCTTCCTGCAGGGCAGACTATTTTTACACACTATATCACAGTTAACGCGCCCCTTCCTAGCGGGTATTTTTAATCTTTATTTCACACATTTACTCTTGCGACAAATATTTCCTAAGCACCCCAGACCCTGGTGTGGGGCGGGGGGCAGTGCTGAGCCCAGTGGTGCTTGAGATCTTTCCGGAAGGCAGGAGCCCTGGGAAGTATCCCCTGGGTAGGAATTAATCTGAGACGGTCAGCCCCTCCAAGGAGGAAAAGAGGTCAGGGGACGGGGCGGCGACCTGGAGCCAGAGCCAGCCAGGGACGGTGCCTCCCACAGCTGCATTCAGGCCCAGCGGGTCCCGGCTTCCCTGTTGGCTTTGCTCGTGTCGGAAGGGAGAAGGGTGAGCTGCCCGTGGGACGCGTTGGCTGAGCAGGCTTGGGGGTGTCGTGCAGGCTGGGGGGGCCCACACACACTTTGGGGGCCTCCCACCGAGCCACCTGGGCCTGGTTCCAGGCTCTTTGCAGTAGGCAGCCTCAAAGCCCTGCCCAGGGCCTGAGGCCACCCGGGGCAGTGACTGAGGCCAGACTGGGCAGGTCCTAGGGTTCCTGGGACAGGAGTGGCCACCTTCAGCTCAGGTCCTGTGGTGCCCATCCTCTGGGCATGTTCAGGTTTCCATCGTAGGACACTTTCTGACCCGTATAACTCCTCGCGTTTCTCACTGGAGCTCTGGCAGGCGAAGCCACCCTAAATGACTATGCCAGTGAGGGCAAAGCCACCTGGCGCTGTACACTTCAGTGGCCTCTTCCTAGGCTGTGATCTTTTTTCTTTTTGAGAGAGACAAAATCTTGCTCTGTTGCCCAGGCTGGAGTGCAGTGGCGCAATTAAAGCTCACTGTAGCCTCGGACTCCTGGGCTCAGGTGATCCTCCCGTCTCAGCCTCCCAAAGCACCTGGATTACAGGTGTGAGCCAGCGCGCCCGGCCTGTGCTCATTTTCCTACAGCTTTTCAGAAATAAGCAGGGGCTGGTGGGGAGAGAAAGAGGGAGAGAGAGCACCAGACTCGGGCAGAGAGGACAGGAGAGGCAAGAGGTCTCAGCGAGTTGGGGCAGCTGTGTCCCTGCTGAGCTGTGCTGGGCACAGGTGCCCCCTCACCCCTGCAGGGCCGTGACCTCAAGCTGCACACACGGCCAGAGCAGGACTTGGCCTCTGGAGCGGGCTGGGGTTGGTGGCTTGTCAGCACCTCCCCGCCTGCCACCGGGCTGGCCTGTGGTTCGCTTCGGCCACTAGGATGTGGTGGAAGAGGCACCGGGGCTGGCCCCTGACAGGCCGGGCAGAGGTGGAGAGGAGCCAGGCCAGGCCACGTGTAGGGGCTGTGGTCTCGGCTGAACCCCGCTGCCAGCCGCCACCCTGGGGTCTCCTGCACAGCACGTGTGGCACAGCTGCCCGGCTGAGCCCCAACCACCGAGAGCCTCATGAGAAACAGCAACTTGGGGTTGTTGGGAGCCACGGGTTGGGGTGTGGTTTTATGCAGCTGTAGATAACCGAGATGTCCAAAAAGTGGGGGTGGGGAAGGAGGGCACAGGGGGAGAGAGGAAGGGGCAGAGGGCAGATGGCTCCTGGGAGGCCTGGAAAAGAGAGCTCCGTACTGGACCCTGGAGAGGTGGGGCTTTGCAGGAGGAGAGGAGACAGTGCGGGACGGGAGCAGGTGCAGCTGCAGGTTTGGGTGTGGACGCAGGCCCGGGTGGGTGAAGTTCAGATGCAGGTGCACATGCAGGCTCAGGTGCGGGTGCAGGTGAAGGTTTGGGTGCATGTACGGGTGTGGGTGCTGTTCTCGGATCTGAGGGCAGGAAGGTTTGGGGATGCTTGCAGGGGGCTGTGGTCTGGTGCTTGGTCCTTTGTGGGGCCTCGGCTCCCCTCCTTGCCGCTGGTTTTGCTTCTCCTTCACTGGCTGCTCGGTCTGCATGTTCTAGACCATGCAGTGCTGTCCCCCCGCCTGTCCTGAAAACGGGGTGCTCCTTGGGGCACCGGCCTGTCCGCCCTGGCCTCCATGCTCTCTGTTGTTGCCATTGCATTCCCAGGCCTTTGGGCCTTGCTAACTGGGGTGGCCCATGCCCAAAGCACCCCTGGCACCCTGGTTCCTCAGCTGCCAGGAGAGGGCCTGGCCATCCCCTGGGCTCTCCCTCTTCCAGCACCGGGTCTCCTTGGTTTGTTTCCTGAGCCTCTCTCAGATGCACCCCCGACTCCCCTCCCACCCAGAGGCCACATGGCAGCCTCTGCCAGGCTCCCTGCCCTCAGGGAAGTCTCTGTCAAGGCCCAGCGTGAGCCCAATCCCAAGGAGCTGATTCAAAATGTAGATCCTCAGGACCCACCTGAACCTACTGAATCAGAGCCCAGGACCCGGAGTCTGTGTTTGGACAGGCCCCAGGCCATGAGGATGAGGAACCAGGCTGGGGCCTTCTCCCACCTGTCCTCTCAGCCACCTGTCAGCTGTTTCTCCCTCCCGGAAGCCTTCCCAGCCCCCTGGGCCACCCATATGTCCCTCCCATGCCTTGTCCCCGTTCCCACCGGCCTGGTGTTGGAGTTGCGTGTTTCTCTGTCATCCCTGCTGGGACCTGAGAGCCCCCGACTGCCCAGCTGAGATGCACCGTCCTAGGGCCCCGTCCAGGCTGGCGCCCACAGCGGCCAGACATGCAGGCAGTGCCGGGTGTGGGTCTGCGTTAAGTGCCCCCGAGGGTCAGATGTGGGGTTAACAGAGGCAGGAGGGGCTGGTCTGGTCACTGGACCAGCTTTTCATCCTGGAGGAGTCACCCCAAAGTGGTGAGGGACAGTGCAGCTTGTGGGATGGCAGGGCCCGAGCCACCTGGTCAGGGTTCCAGCACCGTCCTTTGCTGACGACGACCCCCGCCCCCCCGCCGCTCTGTGCTGCCCTCCCCCAAGCACTTTTCCTGTCTCCTATCCCCAAACTCTCACAGCCGAGGAAGAGGCTGTAGTGATTCTCCCCTAAGTGCCTTGCCCGGTGCCAGGCAGCTACAAGGTGGTGGAGCTGGGACTGACACACCTGCAGGGCCACCAACCCTCCACCCAGGAGGACTCTGAGCACAATTGCGCCCAGGACGGCCTCCGTGTGGCTCTCAGCGCCCACTGTAGGTGAGACCAGGTGGGATGGGGGAGAGGAGAACCTGACCCAACAGCTTGCACACCCTCCACGTCCCTCTCGTGTGGGTTTTAATTGGCACCTTCTACGGGGAAGCGAAGCCAAGCCAGGGACCAGTCCGAGGCCGTCTTTGCCAGATGCGCGGAGGAACTGGTGGTCAGACTTCACCCGGGCCACGAGGGACGGCACAGACCAGGGAGGTAGAAGTGACCACGTCCCCCCAGGCGTCCAAAGGACACAGCGGTCTGGGTGGCGTCAGCTGCACGCCAGCCATAGAAGATGACTGCAAGACACTCAGAAAGCGGGTGGAGCCTGTGGCATGAGGTTCTCGGAGGGAGAGAGCTAATTAGAAACACGTTCTGAAGCACTTGCTCATGTCTCGTGAATGCTCCCGATAGGAAAAGAAAAGCAAGATGAAAGCCTGTGTGTTTGGTTCACTGGCTTCATGTACATTGAATGTATCCCAGAAAAAACCGCACTGCAAGTAAATACATCCAAATGTCATCAGTAGCATTTCTACTTTTGCTTTATATATTTGTTTTCAACATTTTCTATTTGAACATGCATTTTCTATTTTTTTTAACATTTATGATTGGCAAATGTATATAAAAAGACACTTTTTAACACATTAACTGCGATATGAATTGTATTTAATTCACGCTAGTTTTGAGTCTGGGGCCTTGTGAGGCATGTGTCACTCACACGTTTTCTTCACCTTGGAAGCTGCAAAAACGATTTTTCAAGTTGCATATAACTCACGCATAGAAAACAATAAAAAATAACACAGTTTTCATTAGATTAGAAAGGATCATTTTGTTTTTGAAGTTTTTATTCTATTTTCATAATAAACCATTGTGGCCCCACTAGGGAAAAAATTTTTTCCCTAGTGTGGCAATGTGTTAAGGATGGAAAAAATAAAAGTTGGCACATTACGATTATAGATTCTAATTTGACCTGACCAAAAAGAAGCTGTATCTAAAGAAAGTAGAAAAGAAAGTTGGAAAAAAGTAAGGAAAGCAGATACGAGTGATGCCTCCTGAGGTCAGCTTCCAGAGGGTGTGTCTAAGGACAGACCCAGTGTGGCCACAAGATGTCCCACTGAGGGGCAAGAGCACAGCCCAGGGCCGGCCCCTCACCTGTGGTGGGGTAATTGACAAAGGTTTTGCAGGAAAGGAATCCAGCAAAAGCCATCCAAACAGCCACCCCTTTGATTCAGCAACTCCACTTTTTCGAACATGTATCTTCTGAAACATCAAAGCCCCAGTTACGTAGGGGGGCGTTCATTGAGGCGTTGTGCGTGGTGGCAGAAGCACTGAAGGCACCACATTTTCCTTAATAGGAGAATGGTAGGGTAACTTGTGGCAAATTTATACGAAGAAGTGTCATGGAGGGCACAAAAGTATCATGGAGGCAAGGACAGATCTACAGACCTGGAGGACAGTCCGTGACTACTGTTAGGGGAGAAGAGCAAGTTGCAGCGCAAGGTGCTGATTAAGTTTTGTGAAAACAGTGGCCTTGACACCCCGCAGGGGGTAGGTGCACTGGCCTGCAAGGGCACATCAGCTGATTACCTGGGATGGAGGATGGGAAAAATGATGGCAGAGGAATGGACGAATAGCCTTTATTTATCCACTGAAACTGTGGAAGAGTCTGAAATTGCTGCAGATACGAAGAAGACGGACGTGAACAGGAACAAGGGCTGGATGGCGTGGACATTAAAAACACACATTCATCGTTCAGAAGCTGGGAACGTGGGTAACTTTTCTCTTGAAATTGTACTTCAGTATACTTTTTCTCAGACACGGTAAAAAAAAGATAAATTGTTCAGTAAAAAGTTGCTATGCTGGACTTGGTGGCTCATGTCTGTAACTTTGGGAGGCCAAGGCAGGGGGGATCGCTTGAGGCCAGGAGTTTGAGATCAGCCTGGGCAATATATCGAGACCTCATCTCCATAAAAAATTAGCCAGATGTGGTGGCACACACCTGGATCCCAGCTACTCAGGAGGCTGAGGCAGGAGGATTGCTTGAGCCCAGGAGTTCGAGGCTGCAGTGAGCTATGATGTCACTGCATTCCAGCCTGGGTGACAGGCTAATCATAAGAGAGAATAGCTCATGTTTTATTAAAAGGTACCATGTGACCAAGGGAGAGTCACAGCCTCCCTTGTGCCCAGGGCTCCCTTCCAGGTCTAGGGTCCAGCTCCTGCGTGGCCTGGCACATGGCAGGAGGTGCTGATGGGGCGGCTGGCCCAGTGACTGCAGCCCCTCCACCTGGACAGGGCAGGGCAGGGTCCTGAGTGACCCGGCTTCTCTCCAGGGCTGAGCTGGCCCCGCCTGGGGAACGGGCCTAGAAGAGGGACTGGCGGCACTTTCCTAAAGGGGATTCTGTGCCAAAAAACAAATAAACAAACCCTTTGTGCCCAATCTGGGTCTGGGTAGTAGCCGCCAAAGCAGGATGCGCCTAACAGGTCACCTGATCTTCCGCCCAGCAGGTGAGAGGTGGGGAAATCCTACCTCTCCTGCTGGGACCCAGCCCTGCACTTCCTCTCCCGGAGCTGAGCGGCTGCCAGATGAGATCTAATCACTTCCAAGGAATCTGCCAGCAAAGGCTGTGGCTGTAGCAGCCCTGTAACTTGCTCGACGGTGCAGAAATGTGGAGAAATGAAGCTAGAGGAAGCAGAATGCACAAACATTTATTTACAAAAAGTCCAAGTTACATATGATACAGGCTTTTTACACACAGTAGTTTAAACAGAATTAATCTATTTTTACTACCAGAAGGTAAAGTGTAATGAACTGCTTACTCATTTTTTACTATTTTTATACAAAGTAACAGATCATGCACATTTTTTAATTTCAGCTTTTAAAACTTTTGCTAAGTGCAAATACCAGATTCCTTTCTCCAGTTTTAAGGCAAGTAAAACGGGACTGTTGCTGGGCAGTCTCTCAACCTGCAGCCCAGAGTGAGGGTGCCAGCTGCCCCAGGACCTCCTGCCCCAGCCAACTTGCTGGCTGGCCAGACTACCAGGCCCTTTTCTCCCTAGCTATCACCAGTACAGGCAGGAGGCTCGAGGTCCACGCCCCTGCTTCTGAACACTGGAATGCCTGCAGCGCCGAGGGGTCATTCTGGCCATTTGGGGAGTCAGCAACTGTGTTCTTGTGTGCAGCCACTAGGGCTGCCTGCGCCTGACTCAGGGATCATTAGGAGTCAGGGGCCCTCAGAGGCAAAAGGCAGCAGTTCCTTCCCTACAGGCTATGTGGCCAGAAACAGCTGGAACTAAGGATTGGCTTTACAGTAACATCACTCTCGTCTCCCTTCTCCTCTTCCAGGGTTGGGGCCTGCCACCTGCCCAGGGCCGTCCTTGCAGCTGCCATAGCAGTCCGATCCCTTAGTACTGAATCTGCCCCTTGGTGGAACCACATACCCAGGGTGCAGGATGTAGCTGGGCCAGCCTCAGAGGGCCAGTGCCTGGGGTCACTGCACCCCATCTGCTGGTGTGCTCTGCTCCCAGAGACCCTTCCTCCCTGGGGCAAGTGCAGGGAACATGCATTTAAGGTACTGTCACTGCTGCGTGGAGCCCGCCTTTCCAAGGCACTGTCATTCAGGCTAGTAGCAAAGTTCAGGCAGCCCAACAGGAGGGGCTCCCGGAAGTGGCAAGCCTCCCAGCCCATGCCCAGGTGACCACCTGTCTTCAAAGCCTGCATCCTGAGGAAAGGCAGAAAGAACGGGCATCTAGATCTTTTTTCCCACTTCAATTCTTGAAATGCATCTGAGGAGCTGATGATGGTGGCTTGACAGTGCCCGATTTCCTGACAACCTGGGTGGCAGAGCCCTGTTGGGGCCCACACAGCACAGCCCCGAAGGCATTGGGCCCATCTCTGAGGTCTGTGCACTCCCAACCTCCCAGAACCCCAGGGCAACACAAGGACAAGGAAGGCCAACACTGGAGGACAGAGGACGTCTGCGGTCAGGAGGGCTGGCTCCAAGCTGGGCAGTCAGAAGCTTCAGGCCTCTGTTTGGCAAAGAGGCTGGTACAATGTCTCAGGTATAGTGAGAGACCTGGGCCAGACAGGAAAGGAGGAAGGTGGCTGGGAATGCAGCAGGCTCAAGTTCTAATCCGACCCCAGGGAAAGGACAGCTGCCCTCACTCCCTAGGGGGCTGGGCCATCACCCCTCCACCTGCCTCCACCACCAGCCGCTGAGAGAATACACAGGAGGGAGGGACAGAGGATCTGCTGCATGGGCCCTGCCATGACAGGTGCAACACAGCTGGCAGAGTTGGCAGTGCCTTGGGTGGGTGCCCAGCTAGGCGGCATTTGGGGTTATCTGCCCTCCAGGGGAGCCCACTTCTCCCCTGAGAAAACCTTGGGGGAAAAGCTATTCATCACCCAGCTGGTGTGGAGGCGTCTCCCCAGCAATGAGCTGCCCAAGCCCCTCCCAGCCACGTCGAGATGATCTTTTGTTTGGCCAAAGTTCCAAAACCATCAGCCCTCGGTGGCTGCCTAACCTGGGTAACTGATTCCTACTTTGACTTTTTAGGAATTCAAGTAGGCCATGGAAAACTGGGTAAGTTCAGAGTAAACAGGAACAAACATTTTAGATAAATGACAGAACAAAACTCACACCACAAGATGGTTCTCTGCTGTTGTCTGATCTGAATAGGCCTTAAAAGGGAAGAGAGGCCTCCTAAATGGTCACTGTGGTGGCACATGGGCACGGATGTGAGGGACAGTGTCTTGCCTTCCTGGCACTGGGCAATGCTACGAGGGGCTGCAGTGCACAGCCCATCCGTGGGGCTTCCCAGGCCTGTGGACGGGCTTTGCTACCTCCTCACGGGACCAACCTTGATCCTCTGTGAGGGGCGAGAGCCCTTTGAGCACAGGCTTCTGGGCCCCAAGTGAGATGCTCACAGCTGCCTTGATTCCCAGGACTCAGCTCAGGGCCCTGGGTCCTTGACCCGCAGCTATGCACAGAGCAGAAAGGTCCACTCTTGATGGGCCCCGGCTGGGGGTGAGAGTGCCAGTCTCTCAGCTCTCTCCAAACTCCACTCTGTGCTACTTGTCTTTATTATGGACGCGTCTGCACAGTGGGAAGGAAGACCTACATGGTTTGTAACTCTGACAGGCTTCTCTTCTTGTCTGCTAGGGGAACAGGAATGGAGGCAAATCATTTCCTCTTCATCATTTTCTGCAGGGATGTGAGTGACACAGCAGAGACAGGGCCACCGCGCTGGACTCTCCAGGAAGAGGGCTTCGCTGCCCTTCTCTCTGGCCCAGTGAAGGCCAGATTGATGCTGTTACAAGCACCCAGAAGGCCGCCAGCTTGTGGTCACCCTTCAAGGAGCTGTGGCCCTTCCCAGAGGAGGAGCAACAAGAAAACCAACCTACCCTCCCAAATCCTCCATCCCTCCTTGGAAGGCATCGGTGGAGCCCTCAGCCCTGGGGGAGAGATGAGTTCTCTATCCTACAACCTTCGGGCACGGGCTCCTCCGCTGTCTGGTGGGGGCTCGTGGTGGGGATGGGGAACCAGGAAGGGCTCTGGGACATCAGAAGCGATGCCGTGGCTGGGGGCCAAAGTGCATAGGCAAGTTGTGCTCCAGGGGCACATGGACAGGGCCAAAGTCGTAGTTGACCCGCACGTTGGGCAGCGGGGGCACGTAGGGCGCCGGGATGGGGCCCATGTTGAGCGGGAAGTTGTTGAACATGGGCCGCACGGGTGGCAGGGGGAAGGGTGGGTGCACGAAGGCGTAGGGCGGCATCTGCGGCTGGTGCAGGTTCTGTGGGACGGGCCTCGGGAGGGCTTCCATCCTCTGCACCTTCTCTGGAGGCTTGTCTAGCGGGGGCCCGATGCGTTTGAAGGTGTTCTCTGAAAGGGAGATGGGACGTGGTTGAGAAAAACAGGTTAGACTAACTTAGCTGGATCTAGGTTGGGACAGGCTGCACACACTGCCCTGGTCCCACCCACTAGAGCAGGGGGGGGGGGCCTGGAGCAGGTGATGGGGGGAGGAGCAACTTCAGACTTGCAGCACACTCTCCCTGGACACAGGAGGGTGGTGCCCCAACAAGAAGGTTGATTAAAGCATAAAATGTGAAACATATACCCACCCTCAACTGCCATTACAAGAAACCAAGGGCGAACTGCTCTTCCTTAAGAGTGTCACGCTCCCCAGCGGTGGCCCGGAAGGCCCCGTCCATCCAGTTCCACAAGGGGCATCCTTTAGAGCTAGAGCCTTGCGGGGCCACCCTCAGCACCTCCATTCTTTTCCTTTTTTAACCTCGAAAGGGTCAGGGTGGGCATACAGTCTCTTTAGTCAGGTTTGGCTTCTGTTTGCTTCCTGAGTGCAAACCCACCCCTCAGGACTTCCCCACCACCAAGGAGAGACCCAAACCATAGCCAAGGCTTTGATGGCCTTCCCATGGGCCTGAGCAGTGGCCTTGTGGGTGGACACCTGAAGGGCAGCAACCTCAACCCTTCAGGCTGGGTTGAGGGCCAGTGGTGGGGCCCCCACGTGGCCCTGGGCTGCCGCGTGCTTGGCATGGCCGTGCTGTGGGGGAGCTCTTGCCTCCGTTCTTTCTTTTCTGTTCCTCTTCAGCCTCCTTCTGGATTTCCTCAATTAGCTTCTCATCATCTTCCTAAAATAAAAGCAATGAAAAGGATGAGTGTGTAGCTTTGTGCAGTACTGAGGCCCCTGGGGACACAGGTGAGGCTACCTGCGGCCAGCCAGCAGCAGGAATGAGCCAGAAACATGCTGCCGGCCAGCGGAGTCTCAGGCCTGTGTTCCCTGTCCCCTCGCTTCCATTTTCCCAAGAATCTTCTTCCTTCATCAACTGGACAGTGTTCCACGAGGAAGACCATGGGAAAGGCCAGGGACAGGGGGTCTGTACACAGGAGGTGGCCACTCGGGGGTTGGAGGAGAGCCGTTCACTAAGCTGTGTAGCTTGCAGAGGGAACTTCTGGCAGCTTGGGAGAGGTCAGGTGGTAAGTGAAGGGTTGGGGAGGAGATGCTGGGGGTCAGTCTGGCCCGAGAAGTTTCAGATCCTATGTCTACAAACTCTTGAGCACAGGAGCCCTCCGCAGAGCCCAGAGAAGTCTTGCTAAAGCTCTGAATTGAGCTGAACAAATGTCCAGGCAGGCCCTGCTGACCCCCAGCACTGGCCTATGGCTCCTGGATAGCTGGAGGGCTAGATCTGCAGTGGAACAGTGGCGGGGGTCAGATCTCAGGAAAGGGAGGGAGAGCGCAGCAGCTTACAGACAGCCCCCTGCATAGATCATGCTGTCTCCTCTTCCCAAACCCAACCCTTGGTAGGCATGGAATAACACATGCAATTCAAACTTGGGTTAGTCCAGCTTTGGACGGGCACCAGAGGCACTCCGAGTGTAGGCAGACATGTGCACTTCCACAGGGAAGCTCAGAGGCCACACTGGGCAAGCCCAGGTGGCTGGGTTTGTGCCACATGCCGTTCCCACAGCTGCACTGGCCAGCAGGCACCAGGGTGGGAGAAGAGAGCTGCTACCCCGTGACAACCCACTCCACCCACGTCTGCTTCATCAGCGATGCTGGGGTTCAACCCACTCCTTTGCGACCCAGAAAGAGGTTTTCCAGTTTATCATAGGACCAGAAGCTCAATGGACTGAAAAAGCCCACCAAGAGGGTACACGTCTTTCCTGGCCAGCTGCAGGGCTGCTGATGGCAGCATCTCACTCAGAACTGAAGCCAAGCATGGCCACAGAGGGCCACAGGTCTAAGGCGTGGCCCCGAGAGGACTGAGGCTCCACAAGGAGCAGAGCAGGACACAGGAGCAAACACCAGACGTGCCAACCGAGCTGACGCAGCCTGAGTGAGAGACTGGGCCGACTACAGGAAGGGGCTCTGTTCCCTGGGGTCCCCTAGGAGCTTCTCCAGGAGTTAAAAGCAGCCAAGATGGAGAAAAGTGTGAGAGAAGTGGGGGGGAGGGGGGCGGGGATGAGCAAGCCCTGGCAACGCAAGAGGTCTAACGGAAACGTGCTTCATTCCCCCAAACACGGCATCAAGCCTAAATATCCAGCTAGTTTCTTTGCTTTGGGCTGGAGAAGTATCAGTGATACTAGTGGATATATCTGGATCGTTCATGCTGGTATCTGAGGACACCCATGGAACTTCTGAGATATGAACGGAGGGATCAGAGCAGAGCATGTGAGCTTAATAACATAAGTTATCAATGTCACAGCCAAGATAGTAATTAGTGATTTCATGCACAGTTATTTATGAACCTCATATACCCAAGTCTTTTCACCAGAGGGAGCCTCACCTGGTCATGTGTTCTGAGCAAGGTATGGCGAAGAGGAGAAAGGTGAAGCTTCCCTCATATATTTCAGAGGTTGCAAAATGCCCGCGCACATGACAGAATCCTATGTCTGTGAGGAATCCCGTGGGCACCATGGCTTTCTCCCAGGTAATGCGTAAAAACCCAGCTGTGGCCATATGGCCTCTGGGAACATTCCACAGGGGAACCTCCTACTTTACAAAGTAGTCACTGAACAGATAAACACCAAGGGCTCCCATAACTCAACAGGGCTGGACGGACAGTCTGAAGGTAAATTCCACGAACTGTCTAGATTAGGAGCTGGCAAATCCCTTCCATTTTGGAGTCAGTGGCAGGTCTAGGAAAAAAGATTAAAAAAAAAAAAAAAAGTAAAAGAAAATGATGAAGAAAACTGGGGTGAAGGAGAGTAGCGGGTCCACCCTTTCCACGAAGTGACCTTGGCAAGCTCCCAAGTATCACCTCTGTGTCTTGGAGGCTCATCTGTAAGATGGGCTGCTGTAAGGACTGAATGAGCTAACGTACAGAAAGGACAAAGTACTCATTACCAGGGGACGAGAAAACTGTGAAAAATTGCAGGGATGCAGATTTTAGGAAGATGAGAAGTTTCATGGAGAAGTACGCACTGGGAGATGCCCCCAGTATTTCTTTCAGTGGCTTCTTCACGGAACCAGTAAGACAAGCTTCCTGACCCTGGTCACTTACTAATTATTACCACTAGCATGACGTCACCACCTCCCCACCTCCTCCCGACCTCTACCACATCCATCTACATGTAGCTTGCCAGCCCCAGAGGGGCATTCAAGGCCTCCGGCAGCACAAGAAGGCATCTTAGAAATCATCTGTTCCAATTTCTTTGGAGTATGGAAACTGAGGTCCTGAGAGGTATAACTTGTTTAAAGTTAAGGCCGGCTGGTAGTGGACTAGGACAAACACTTCAAGTATTCCACACGGTCAAATAGTCTCTTGGAGAAAATCCATAGGAAGGGGGGAGGGTTAAGGGAGGAAGATCACTTGAGCCCGGGAGTTCAAGGCCAGCCTGGGCAACACAGCAAGACTCTCCCCTGCCCCCGCCCCCCAAAAAAAAACCATAGAAAGGACATCTGAAAAGTTCCCGTCACCATCGCTTAAGTGATTTGAAAATTTGGGGGCTATATTCACTGTGTAACTCACACACATGTACTGAGTCCCCACCAGGCACAGTGCTGGATGCTGGAGACACAGGAAAGAATGTGGCAGCCCATGGTACCTTTCCACATGGAGCTCACATTTCTGGGTTGCGGCCACAGTTTTTGATGGCATTCCATTTTGAAATTCCACATGGGTTTAAAGGATAATTTCACAGCATTAAAGACCCACCACTATACCACTCTTTTCAGATCCTCTCATGACATTTCTGTCAGGACAGATAAAACAAGAGGGATAGGAGAGGCTTCCCTTTTGAGTGGAAGATCCCAGGCCCCTGTTGCACTGCCAAGGGTGGCTGCATGCAGGCCATCTGCCTGATTTTAATGCTAAGCTTTCTGTGATAAATTCAAATGCTCCTGAATAAATCCAATCTAAGAACTCCCTCAGGAGGGTCTGAGGAACTTGCACAGGTGAGTGTCAGTCCCACTTCCGGATACAGACCTGCCAGTATCAGGAGGACGGAGCAGAGAGGTCCTCCCCCATGGCAGAATCTCGGCTCGCCCTGCCACTCAGAGTTCTTCCTGGAGAGGAGGAGTGGAGCCTCGGAGTCCTGAAGAAATGCATGTCCCCCACCTTTTGAAGAGAGCCACTGGGGCCTTTCTTCTGATTCCTTCCTTTGTTCTCTCACTCTCCTGGTTTGTAAAGCGGACTCAAGACCGTTTGTCTTTAACTCGTCTTAGGAGTCTGCAGTGCCCTTGGCGTCTGAAAACAGTCTGGTCTGTATTTCCACAGAAAGTGTTGGGGCTAACTATTCTGAGCTATGATTTTACCCAAAATCATGAGTAAATATCAGTTATACCTAGAATATGGGGTAGATGTTTCAGATTTCAACCTTCTCCATCTGATCAAAGTCACAGAACGCGGTGTTTGGTAACATTAAAAATTAAAAAGTCTTAAAAAGAAGAAATTACACTTTTAGCCAATATGTTAGACTTTAAGAAGACTTCTTCATTTGGGGTGGAAGCTCCTTTTATAAGAAGTTTCCCTGAGAAACTGAAATTCCTCAAGTCTCGAGTGAAGACAGACGTAATTGTACACCTTAAAATGGTAGACTGGGTGCAGTGGCTCAAGCCCGTAGTCCCAGCACTTTGGGAGGCTGAGGGAGGAGGATGGCTTGAGCCTGGGAGTTTGAGGTTGCAGTGAGCTATGATCACATTCTACACTCCAGCCTGGGTGACAGAGTAAGATTTTCTCAAAAAGCAAGACAAACAAAAAAAGAATTTTATCTCATGTTTTACCACAATTAAAAATATTAATAATAAATAGAAGAGGGAAGGCAGGTTTAGGACTCATTTTGAGGTTAAACATGAAGACTGTTCTGTCATCAGACACTTCTTGGTTTGGGCTAGAGGCCAGCCCTTTGGAAGACACTCCAGGCATCCCGAGTACCATCACCCTGTGGAGACGGACACTTGTAAAAAGGCCACGGTGCAAATTTAGGATACACCTGGGCTGCTAGAGTGGGGAACAACAAAGTTAGGAAGATGATGAGGGCCGGGGTTGCTGAGCTGCATCACAAGACCTTCTGCCCCTCTGGGCTGACATGGACAGGAAGTCCTGCTGGCTGGAGCTGCTGAGAACCAGGTGAACTCAGGCACTGAATTAATCTTAATGCAGTACTGGCTTCTTCACAGAGGCAGCTGGCGTGATGGCAGAACATAGCTCTGGGGCTCCAGCCCTGGGCTGGGGTCCAGCTCTACCCCCACTACCTAATCTGGAGCCCCCTGGAGCCTACACATTGTAAAGACAGGCTTGTTGTTGCGAGAAGCAGATGCCTTCTCTTTTATACAGTATCAAGCACAGTGATAATAGTAGTTAGCTTTGGGAGCCTGTGCCATCCCCTGTTCTATGCACTTCACATAGGTTTAAACTTCACAACAGCTCTATGAGTCAGTTACTATTAATTATAATAATTCTCAGAGTACAGATGAGGAAACTGCAGCACAGCGGGATTCTGATCCAGGCAGTCTAGTCTCCAAGTCTGAAGTATTTTCTTTTTCTTTTGGAGACAGAGTCTCACTCTGTTGCCCGGGCTAGAGTGCCGTGGTATCAGCCTAGCTCACAGCAACCTCAACCTCCTGGGCTCAAGGGATCCTCCTGCCTCAGCCTCCCGAGTAGCTGGGACTACAGGCATGTGCCACCATGCCCGGCTAGTTTTTCTATTTTTAGTAGAGATGGGGTCTCACTCTTGCTCAGGCTGGTCTTGAACTCCTCAGTTCAAGTGATCCTCCTGCCTCAGCCTCCCAAAGTGCTAGGATTGTAGCTGTGAGCCACCATGCCCGGCTAAAGCCTGAGCTCTTAACCACATAAACCCTGGTTTTTGAATTGGAGCTTTTGGTGAGCGTGACTGGAGAACTCTGCCTCCCTGCCCCAGTGCACTGTGTCAGAGGTGACTATTTTAAGGCTCTGTTTTGTTCTAAAAAGAGTGCATCTTACTGTGTTTGAAATATAAGGGGGTTCCTTCTCTTTGGGAAGGGCAGAACTCTGAAATTTTTCTCCATTAAATACAGTAAGTAATAGGACAAAACAAAAGACCTCTATTCAAGGAGATGAACAGCCAATAAAGCAGAGAAAGGAGCCATGTCTCTTGGATACTTTTAGGGAATAATCCTTATTTTCCTGGGCTCTGCTCACCTAGAAGTGTATGTGCTATCCCATGTGACCGCCTCCGACTGATAGTTCCCTGGCACTTGGCCTTTGCAGTAAAAGCCAGTAGCTTCCTCTCACGCAGAGTGGGAGAAGGGAGCTCAGGGAACCCCACAAATCTCACCTCTTGAGCCAGAAACCTCAGCTGCAGATCAGGGTCTACCACTGAGGCAAAATGGCTTTAATGCTGCACTTGGTAACTAAGTTTCCTGTAGCCTCTGACCAGGGCACTGATCTCACAGCTGCTGTTTTGGCCTATCTCGAGGATGGATACTAACACTTTCTAAGATTCCCTTGCCTGACTTGTTTTCTCAGGCTATCAAGTTATGGGAATACCATGGAGGCCATGGAATTTTCTCTTTCTGCCCTCTTCTTGCCACGAAAAAAAAAAAAACAGGAATTCTCACATACATTAAAAAAAAGTCATTTTTTTCTCTTCCCAATACTTAGTATATATCCATTAAAACAATCTTAGAAAAGTTTCACAAAACAACACAAGTAGAAAAAAAATCACCCATAATTCCTTACCAGAGATAAATCCTAGGAACACTTTGGTAAATTTTCCATTGGCTGTTTTTGAATCCATAACTCACTGTCAAGACCCACTGACATCCCACTGCAGAATGCCATGCTCAGCAACTGCGAGCCATGTTCCACTCACATATGGCCTCTCTTCACTGGAGGCTGCCAGGGCTGTCACAAGGGGAGGAAGCAGAGCCATGCTGGACCACCTGAGGTGAGCAGAGCGTGGGATGGGGCAGGATGGGGCTCACAGGCCCGGGGTGCTGGTGCAGTTCCCCACATTGCAGGGCCTCTGGCTGGGCTGTCAGGCTGTGCCCTCAGCGGAGGTGGAGGCTAACTTGAATCTGTTTGAGACCTGAGCTCCCCTTCACATCCTGTGTGGTCAGGTGGGAAATGCGGGAGGAGCAGCCTGCTGGTCCCTGTACCTGCTGCCATGGACCTCCCGGCAGACTGTGCTGACAGCCTCTCCAGAGCTGCAGGCCCAGCACTCGCAGCCCTGGTCTCAAGCAGAGGCTGTACCAAGGATCCAGAAGGCCTGGATGAATTCCCTTCTCTGGCCCCTCCTAATCCCAGTGAAAACTTTCAAACAGCTCCACAGAATGGTCCTGCCAATGAGCCAGGCTAGGCTGAGATGAGGGAGCGGATGCTGGTCAGCATCTCAGATGTCAGCAGGATCTCAAAAGACTAAGGGTAATGATGCTACCCACAGCCACTCCAGGAGGGGGACCCATGAACCAGAACTGAATGCCACGAGGGACCATAAAGGAAGCATGCAAAGCCCCCCCGACACAGCATCAAGGACGAAGGATCAAAGCGGGATAAAGTGGGATGTGAAATGAAGCCTCGCCCACCAGCAGATCTGGAAGAGCACTTTAAATAAAGAAGTGAGTGGACTGCATCTTAACAGGGAGAAGGTTTTATTTCCTTTCCTTGAATTCCTTTGAGCTCAGCAGGACACAGAAGGTTCTGAGTCTGACACAGAAGACTGTGGCAGCCTGCTTGCTCCAGCCTGCTGGCTTTGAGAAGGTGGGGTGGAGGAGGGAGGCCTTGAGGCGCAGCCAGAGTTTAGGGGATGGCAGGGCTCAGCCTCCCTAGAAACTTGCTGCAGCTGCAGCTGACGGCAGGAAGTGAGGTAGAGATTTTAATTAAGAAGGGAAAAGCACCCCCAATTTGTCCCTCAACAACAAAGCCCCACTAGCTCTGTTCATGTGGCAGAGTCTGGACAGGAGAAAATGAAGGAAGAGAAACTACAAGTGGTTAAAAGGGGAAAAAGAGAGTGTTTCCATAAATCAGATATTAACAGTAATTATCAGCCACAGCCCAGTAGTTCCCAAAATAGATATTTGAGCACTTGGCACAAAGTTGTTCTTGCCAAAGCCTTTAAAAGTCCTTTTGAGCCTGTTTTTTCAATGTTCCTGGTCACCAGGGGTGGCTGTTCACTTGCCTGCAGGCCAGCCTCCTGTGACCATGAGGAAGACTGGGTGGCTTTTCTTCTTCATTTAACTTTTCTCCCCCTAGAAAGGTGACCAGGAATTGCAAGTCAACTGCTGCTCCCCCTCCTGTGATTTCGCGGGTGGGTGTGGGGCTGGGATCCAGGTCATGTGTGGCCACAGCTGTTGTTAATAAACTTGCAATGATTTCATGAAAGGCTTCCAAAGAGCTGAAGATTTAGTTTCAAATTATTCCCAGATCAGCTGCAGATCGCCTGAGCAACAGCAGGCCCTACCCCCCATCCTTAGCTGTCCCCAGCAACAGGAAATTGGGGGGGAGGGGGGCTGGGGGGAAAGCCCAGCGTGGAGCACACATGCCATGCAGCTGTGGTCAGGATGTCCCCTTGGGGGCTGGGCAGTACTGGGGAGGAGCAAAGATTACACAGGCTCTGGGCTAGCCTCTGGCTTCTGCAGCCATCTTCCCATGCCAAAGAGGCTTT
The DNA here is from genome assembly GCA_963575035.1 of Avahi laniger. Lineage (NCBI taxonomy): Eukaryota > Metazoa > Chordata > Mammalia > Primates > Indriidae > Avahi > Avahi laniger. The sequence continues at coordinate 3,510 of CAUYSK010051891.1, read as the reverse complement.
GCACCCAAATACCTTTCTGTCTAGAGCGCCTCCTCCACAAGGACTGGAGGTGGGAGTGGAATGTGGCCATGTTTCGACTCCTATTCAGGGTCAAGTGCACAGCCTAGGGCCTGTCGGGATCAGCTGAAGAGGACATGCACCAACGCGTGCCGTGTTTACTGGACTGTGCTGTCTGCCCTCTTTGGGAAAGTGCCTTAGTGACACTGAAATCCAATCTGGGACACTGCCGAGCTGCCAGGGCCCCTTTCCATAATTTGCAGCTTGCTACATGCATAAGGAGTCCAGAGAAGGTCCCCACCCCTCTGCAAGGCCCACCTGGTTCACCCCAAGGCTCAGGGATGCTGTGGGTGCTTGTCTGCTCTCCCATACTTGTGGAAGGAGCCAGACACCAGTCAGAAGACCTGGGCTCGCACCCTGGTGTTGCCAAGCTCAGGATCCTGGGCTAGTGACCTGAACATTGTTTTCCTCATAAGCAAAATGGGAAACTGGTGCCCCCACCATTCTGCAAACCAGGCTCATGTGGCACTGAGCTGTGTGGCTGTAAGGGGAAGAGGAAGAAACTGAAGTCAGTTTTTTGACAGTTCAAGGATCACAAGCATTTTCTTACACAGAAACAATGGTATTTATGACAGCGACTAGAAATAACAAGCTGAGGCCAACTGTGGAGGCCAGATGATAGGGCAACACGGGGACTCACTTCAGTACTTTTTTTCTTTTGCAGAAAGTAAATTTAAAAAGTCAAGGAAAAAGCGCCAAAGCCAAAAATTAGTTTCCATGCTAAAGTCTGGAATACTGTTCCTTACCGGTTTCTACCCTTTTCTCATCCATGCTCTCTTGCATACTCTCCCTCCTCCATTCCTCCAACATCACAACCTTCCCTGGTCACTCAAGCCAGGTCTCAGAGGTGCCCAGTGCTCTCCCTTAGGACCGAGCCTCTGGAAGATGCTGTGTTCCTCAGACCAGGACCCCAGCCTGGAGGTGCAGGAGCCACTGAGGGGAGAAGGCAGGCCTGGGGGCTCAGTTTCAAGCGAGGAACAAATGACCTGGGGTAGTAACCCGAACTATCATTTATTGGCCACAATCTTCAGCAAGTTTTCTCATTTGTAAAATTAGAATGATACATGTGCTTTTGAGTATTGTTACAGAATTAAACATGTTGACATAAATAAATATTAGGTTCAATCCACTGCTGGTTTGGAAAAATGAGAATGTCCAACCAAATGGCTAGGCGATAACTGCCCCAAATTGTAAACTGGCAGTAAAAGCCCTAGGGTTTTATTTGAATTGAACAGGCTTCAACCTCTTACATTCAAAAAACAAAGGAGTTGTAGAAAACAATTCTCTGTGGTTTTTGTAGCCAAAACTCAAGACAAATATGGACTTTGTTTTGTGTTTAGAGAGAACATGCTGTTATGAATTCTGCCACACTTCTAGACTGCCAGGTGATTGTTCTTGCTGTAGCTTCTAGCAGTAGCTTCTAGCAGTAACATAAAGCTGTAATTCACCTACTTCCCCCTTAGCTACCACTCACATGGCCGCATGTGAACAGGAAAAGAGTTAGTATACCTCTTCTCCTACTGCAAAATAACCGTTCATTTTCATGTTGAGATTTGGCTTTGCATTCTGCCCCTAATCCAGAAAACTGTGGTTTGCTGTGACTATTTGCTTCTGTTTTTTTTTCCTCCCTAAAAACATTTTATTTTATAAGATGCTTGGTTGAACGTTTTTGGCTTATTTTTGATAACAGAGAAAGAAAGTTACTATTCACCACTTGAGCTCTTAATATTAGGAGTTAATTCAGGTTCCCAAGCAATCCCTGGTCATTAAGGATGAAAATGCAATTTCTCTTCAAACCATGACAGAACAACTCCCTCGCTGACAAATAAGAGATTCTTCCTGGCCTTGCTGGTTAATTAAGCCAGAGAACGGGCTCATATGACAGTGCATGCTTTGTTTCACTGAACTTCTGAATGGCTTTGTGTTCTCAGAAGCCCCAACAGATGCTGGGTTGGAATTCAATCAGTCTCCTGGTGAGAATCAAGGAAATGGGGCTGATCCCGTTTTGATGGGAACAGGACAAATGGAACAAGATCTCTGGCCGTGACTACCAGAGGAAATTGGAGGGATTTGTATTTGCCTGACCTTCCTTTCGAATTTTACTTTGAGCAAATACAGACCCTTTCTCAGGTTAGAAGATTATAATTCAACAAGATAACAAGGGGGCAGTTGCATGTACGGCACCCAAACAAGGTACCAACAGTACATGAGAAACCTTTATAATCAATTCCATGCGTGGGAAGAAAAGGTGGTGGCAGGAGAAGAAATAAGAACAAGAGGGAGAAGAAAGCAAACAGCACTGAGAATAGGCCAGACTATTAAACGCCCGCCCTCATGTGCTGACTCCCACTCTGTTCTTTGTTTCTGGAGATGAAATACAGCCCGAGGAGCACATTGGAGCTCCAGCTGAAGAGAAAGGATCCTATTTCCCCATGAAGTTCCTAGAGCTGCTTGGCCCCCAATGCAGTGTCTGGATGGGACAGAGGAAGTGAGTCAGCAGAAGGACCAGGCCTGCAACTGCGGGCACAAAGGGCCGTGTGGCCGACTCCCTCCACTCGCCCAGTAACAGAAGGATGACTTGGGCTTTCTCTGTACACAAATCCTCCCTTTCTTCCACATACTTCCTCAGTGACAGGAGGAAAAGCTTGCTAAGGATCTCAGTGGGTCACGAGCTATGTGATCACAGCGATTCCTGAAGTCCTTTACCCCAGATTTCCACCCAGTGAGGAGCCTGTTCCTTGACAGAATGTTCCTGCAATGGGGACACCTGGTTTCCACAGAGGACTCACTGCTTTTCAAAACTGTGGACAGCTCTGAGGATCACACCTTTCTTTAACTATGGGCTCAGGCTGGCCTCCACATCCCACTCATGGCCACCAGAATGGTCTGCTGTGACCTTTACACAGGGGCCAGCCTGTAACTCTGGCATCTTCTCTTGTTAGGCATGCTAGAGATATTGTCTGCACCACAGGTAAAGACTGGTGGCTAACAAGATTTTTTCTTTGGCTTATAAAATGCTGGCCATCACTTTATAAGATACTTGGATGAATGGCTAATTTTTAAAAACTGAGAGATTTCCTGCTGAAGTACAGATTTCCTGCCTCTGTGGAGAATCTGAAGCTGCAACAGTTCTGGGCACAGTCCCACCTGGCAACAATCTGTGGCAGCTAAACAGCAGCCCCTGGGTGGGCCACACCCTCTCCCATTTGCCATAGTCCCCACCACACCCTGCTGAAGTCATTCATCAGTCATTTTTGTTACTACCCGCTCTGAGGTAACTTGGGTCTATGACCCCAACAATCTATGCTGCTGGTTTTTTTTTTTTTTTGAGACAGAGTCTCACTCTCTTGCCTGGGGCGAGTGCCGTGGCATCAGCCTAGCTCACAGCAACCTCAAACTCCTGGGCTCCAGCAATCCTACTGTCTCAGCCTCCCAAGTAGCTGGGACTATAAG